>JAAIXJ010000110.1:268746-416475 GCA_013403705.1 Heliconius hermathena | reverse complement strand
AGCTTGGCGAGAACGCATGGCTTAGTGGTCAGAGCGCCTGGTCGGTTTCCAGGAGGCGCGGGTTCGAGTCCCGCTGCGTTCAAATTTTTATACGTTTTCTAAATAAGTATTTTTCTTTCCTAAGTGTGGAATAACACTTTAAAAATGTTTAAAAATATTTGCTATACATTCTCATCGAGCTACGTCAAAATTTTTATACGCTTATTACAATTTATTTGTAGCATCTCTGTCGGGTGATTCTTACAAACTTCCGCTATCCAAATATTAATTATATTTCAGAATTATCGTTTGGCAAGAGAAAATACTATTTTTAAATATTTTTAATTTTTTTTAAAATGTTATTCCACACTTAGGAAAGAAAAATACTTATTAAGAAAACGTTTTTTTTTTAATTATTTTTCTTTCCTAAGTGTGGAATAATACCTTAAAAATGTAAAAAATATAAAAATAATTTATAAAATCCTTTAAAGTTGCACCTTAGTTAAAAGAGTAGCATCATTATATTTCTTAGGTTTATCTTGATAAAGTTGTGATGGTTGCTTAGTTCTTTTTCTTAAAATATCAGTTAGGCCCTCTTCCTCTACTTGAAGCCCTTCTAGTAGAACTTCTTTTTTAAGTCTTTCTACTTCTTCTTGTAACGATTTATTAATCTTAGATGTAATAGGGGCAGTGTTGGGTGGCTTTAAATAATCTACATCTGGTATAGCTATGTCTCCTTGAAAGTTATCTGAAACAAAATTTTATATATTTATCAATTAAATACGTTTTAAAATTTATCCATATAGATAAAATAACAAAATGTAAACAAAGAATAGCCGAAAAGTAAGAAGAAAAACATCTGTATATTGTTGACTGTCAAAATAAGTTGGGAGTCGACTTAATCAATTTAATTATGTAGATAAGTCGCCATTGTTTTAAAGCTCTGTACAGTATCAAATTATTCGTCAAATTTGATAATATTTTACCCACGTTAAAATACTTTGAATTGTTGATTAGCTTAAGTCGTTTTACCGAAGTGGTTTCAAAATTATTCTCATTATAAATTTCGTTGTTATTTTTCCTTTAGGGGATATCCTCAAAGTTATCAATACTTTTATCGACGTGACAAGGGCTAATGTGCTTTAGGTATTTATTATAAGTATTAAAATTAAATGGATTAATATTTTTTTGTCATTATTAGTAATAAGCCTTCTTGAAAATTTGTATTCTAATCTATTTAATGATATCATTATTTTATTTAGTTATTATCTTGTCAATGAAACCGAAGTGATGTCTATATTATAAACAAGGAATTTTCGAAGTGGGATTTAAGCGTTTACCGTCTGTAGTCAGGCACTTCCTAATGATGTAACATAGGAATATTCATAACCATTTTATGATTTAAATATTGTTTTTTAAATGACTTAATAACAATTTTGATTAACCAATTAGTGCAGAACATTATTATCATTCTCTACTATGTCTCTTTTTAATCTCTATCTAAATAATACGTAATTACTATCCCAAGTATACATATTGGAATCACAGCATCATGGGCACTTGAAAAGTATAAATGTCAAACCAAACTAGATAAAACACCAAAAACGTTATCCTAAACGGCAATCATCAACACAATTTCAATTATCTCGAACAATTAATCTAATCCCAAATTCAAATTCACAATAATGCGGCACGATGCAGGCGATTACCGTACATCTGTTGTTGTCATAAAATGTAACGACCTGGTCCTGCCCAGATGCGGCCCAACGCTGCCTGCCAATTAATTAATTCGCCATACACGCCTACTCGACGGGAAATGGACAACATGTTTTACGATAGTAACTGAAACATGAATATTCAGTACAGAGTTGGTGATTGATTTTGGAATATTTTGGTTAATGGTTATGGTCGAACAGGCATGTAATATGTGTCGCTAATAAGTTGCGATTGCTGTTACTGGCTGTGACAGGTTGTAATATGGTTGGGGAATTGAATCTACGATCACTAGTTAATTTATATTCTACACTGGGACCCTTCTGACTATGGCACAGCATCTGATTTTCACTGGGAGGAATGACGTAATTTCATTTCTTTGCAAGACAAAGGGCAGCGTTCAGCTCTGCCACTCAAAATATAATGAATGAGTTAAAAAATGAGTGGAACGTAGGAAATGGAGTGTCTTAAAACTAGGCTTACTGTGTTTTCTCTAATTTATGCGGGACGGTATTTAAAGTTTTAAAAATTTTACTACTACTACCATGTTAAACCAACATACTATGGTAGCAATATATTTACAATGACCCTGAGTTTCAATTTCGCGTAATATTTTTAAATAAAAAAAAGGAAGACATTTTTTTATGTTCAATCTCTATGATCTATGTTTCAAAATAAGATCTATGTTTCAAAATAAGATAGACCTGTGAGGAGAAAAAGTAAGAGAGGAACTAGAGTAGTGTGGATGTGGATAAGACTAGGTCGTAACTTTATTTGCATGAATTTTAATATGTAAAATACCTGTCAAAAAATCTCATGTTTGTTGTTCCCGTTGGAATTCCGAGTAATTCACTATCAGTCCTCTCCAACATTTTTTTCATAGTTTAGTCGGTACGTTGTCTGTCAGTAGCTCAACAGAAGAGTTGTATATATTAAATAGATGTGTTCTATAAATATTTTTAATTCTTAGATATTTGATTTTCGCGATTATTATAACATTTTAAATGAAAATATAGAGCAGGGGTGGACTCAATTTGTAAGTATTATCACCCTATACTTAATGAGTAAGTTCTCGAAATGTCAGGTTTCCAAAAAAGTTAAATAGTTTCATATAAAATATTTTTTTAATATAAAATTTAGAATTTTCACACACTTGCACGCATGATCCGTACCGTTTTTTAACTTTTTTAAAATTTCCATAATAAAATTGTAAAATTGTATCTATAAATAGGCTAAGAATTAGACATAACTATATTTAATTCCTAAAAGAGTCCAGATGTTAAATTGCCCAGAATTTTGAATTCTTTCTGCTCTTTCAAATATTTATGTAATAAATAAATAATTAAATATTTTATTCTATCTAACATCTATAAACACGTACCCATAAGATGGGTGTGCAAACACCTTTGTGGCTGATTGTCTCCAATCAGGTCAGCTTTGCTTTGTTATCTCTAGTGTTAACGATGTGCTTTACCTCATTATGGAAGATCTGAATTAACAGGGTTATAACGCAGTTGAGAATGTTTTAAGTTGAAGAGAATTTGATTCCTACTGTGAGGAATAATTATAGGAGTGGTAACAATTTTTTCACTTTTTTGCTCTGGTATGCAAAGCGCGGCGCTAAGATCTGCTACTGTAAACTGGGCAGAAAGGAGGGAACATAGAGTCATAAGTCATAACACTAGGTTCTCTCCGACTACCCGGCGATTTCTCAAACGGCGTGAGACTGATTTATATTTATTATAAAATTTTATTTTATTAAAAACCGACCTCCATCCATTGACATTGGTTTTACTATCCTATAAAAAGTTACACAACCTAAGAACGTAAAATAGTAATTTGCGTCACGTATTCTATCACAATAAGGCAATTTTATGGCGCCTATTGATTAGCTATGAAAAGGGCGTAAATAGAATGCGGGCAATCACTAGCTTCAGGTTACAAAGGCCAAGGGAAGATTGCTGTTTTTATTCACTGCCCCAAGTTCTTTTTCACATTTTAGGTTTATTTTCAATATTGCAAAAAATTAAGTATATTGTAAATTTCCTTTACAACTTTTTCGAAACGGAACATATTACACACATTCTATAGATACTCCGCTTGAACTCGAGCGGGTTGAAGAATATTACTCAAAATAATAATTTCTTCAATCACTGCGCTACAATGGTCTTGAAAATTAAACTTTTAAGATGTCTATAAATATTTTTTACAATCAGTATGTTCTAAGGAAGTTATTGACTACCACATTCATAAGTGTAGTATGTGAAATTGTCAGTATCAATTTAAGAAAGCGTACCTCGAATAATTTTGTGTGAATTATAAAAATATATATTTTTTATTTTTTATCAGCTTCACGCTGTATCCCGTACACAGCAGGGTAGGCAGAGGGAACCTAGTGTTAAGCCACTCCGGTTTCCCACTTTCTGCCGAATTCTGGAGGCATTGCGTGTTCAGTGGCAGAACTCAACGCCGCGCTTAACCTCGACACCAGAGCGAAGAAATGGAAGTATAAATTTAAGTAAATATTTCATCTCTTCCATGATAAAATAAGTACCGGTAAGGCCTCAAAAATAAAATAAGTACCGGTTTTAGATATGATTAGCACTATTATATTAATTTTATTTTTTATTTCCGCAAAAATTTATTGCACGCATAAATAACTACAATCTCGACATTTATTTGGTCGTAATTGTAAATAATGACATTTTTGTTGAATTTACTTTGTATTTTGTAGCGGAACTATACATCGGGCCAGTCGTGGCGCAGTAACATGTACGTGCGACTGTAAGCGCGAAAGGTTGTGGGTTTTACTCTTTTTGTAAAAAGATATAAATCAGCATTACGCTGTATAGCGCACACAGCAGGGTAGGCAGAACCTAGTGTTAAGACACTCCGTTCCCCACCATAAAAAGATATGTATGCATAATATAAGACTCCCCGACCTCTGTTGCTTAAAAAAATGATATAATTGGTATCGTGTGGCAGAATTAAACGCTGCTCTATTTTTAATCGAACATAAAGGAATGGAAAATATTTGTATATAAATATAAGCATTCCCTAAATGAGACCGAACCCACAATCATCGCGTTCTATTCAACTACTAAACAATAATGTGTCTCTACTATATTATACAGATTTATATAGTGTAATAGCAGGTTCATAAATCGTTTGTGAACCGCAATTGCGTCGTGTTGATGACTGTGAGGAAAATAAATATTGTTCCAGGCAGTGTCGCTGTATTGTACTAGGGATCAACGATATTGTGTGTGGCGTAAGTTGCAAGCGATTTGTTTTATATATTTTATATTTTGCAAGAGTATCTACTTTTTTAAATCTAAAACTTTTTATAATATCTGATTTTATAAATGCTTTATGAAGAAGTTTATTTAAGTGGTATTTTTTTTTAGTTATATTTTAATATGTGTGTAATAAAAGTACAAGAAGTATTATAAATGCTATACATATAAAGAATATAATAAAGATTATTTTTCTTTAAAATTATAAATTGTTTACGTTCTACATTATCAAACTCACAAAACACGCGGCTGAGTTTTGTTGTATTTACGTTAATTTCATTTATTTTCTGAATTTAAATTTTTACAACTGTGTGGAATGATTTGGACATTGTTTATTTTTTACTTGTTATAAAGCGCTCGGTGTCTCAGGCGGAAAATATATTTCATGTTATGTGTCCGTGTTATAGGGGGCCCAACGCCACAAAATGGTGACAAGTATAGAGATCGGGTGGACGGCGCCGGTAGCCTACATTTAGTATTCTAACATGGAATAATTTAGTTGTAGGTTAAGATAGATTAATTTAGGTTTAGACAGATTACGGTTTTTCCTACATCGAAGGCAGTAATCTTAGATATAGTTTAGTTTTAGTATTTCATTTTAAAATTTGCTTAAAATAAGTTTATATATAATTGCGTATCCTCTTAACCCCCCAACAGTACCCCTTGTAACTTATTATTCTTCAAATTTCTTAGCTCGCGATGAACTTCATTTATGATTATTTAGCAAATAAACAAACTAAAACTATTGCTGTGTATAAAGTAGTAAAGATTATTTAGTATTATCTGTGTTTTAGTTTAAAATTTGGTTAATATTTTAAAATATTTGATAATATTCATTCATTCAACTGACGCACGAGTACAAGCGTGTGACTGTGAATACGACAGGTAAAGGATCTCAACCCACCCAAGGAAATGAACATGCAATGCCTCCATAATACGGCGGAAAGCGGAGTGTCTTAACACTAAGCTCTCTCCCCTAATCTGCTACATGCGGCATACAGCTAAAATATCAATTCGCTTTCTCCTATCGCTTAGAGTAGTGTAAAGTCTTTATGCAGTGTATAATTTAATCAGAAAACGGCGCATTGCATATAGTTTACAATCAATTTACTTAATACATTTTGCATATTAAGCTGCATATATTGCATTTTTGATGGATCATGTGTGCTTCCATTAGGCTTTTAGCTATTTGTATTTTAAATGTATATAGAATACAATAAATTTACTCATAAATTTTTATAATAAATTTATTTTATTACGGTCGTGGCGCAGTGAACAAGCGTGTGATGGTAAACGCGGGGGTAGTGAGTTCGATTCCCAGCCGGGGCAATGAAATATTTAACATTTTTGTTGTCATAAGATATTTACGCATCACCCAATAGTCCCAATTGGTTGAGTCGCCTACGCCAATCCCGGACGTGGACAATCACAATGCCTTTTTATTGGATCTTCTGCTGACTTCACAATCGGAACAGTACCAGGTCGTCGTCGATGTCCCTTTGGAATCTTCAGATCACTGCCTGGTACGGAGTGTCGTGTACTTTAAGCGCGTCAGGCACTACAAGTCAGCAGATTGGTATGGGATGCGTACATTTTACTCATCTTATCCCTGGCGGTCGGTTTGCTTTTCTTTCGATGATCCTAGTACTTGTGCCGCTGCTGTTGTCGACGTGGCTCTACAAAACATGGAACTTTATATTTCTAGCACTGTAGTGCCAATCATAAGTCGAGCGTTTCTTTGATACGTCTTGCATACTTGCTGCACTTAGCAAACGCGAGGCGATATGTCTCGCCAATCCAGGCCAAGGCACTGGTTACTAAGGATCGAGGGTTAAACCTTAAAGAGTAAGTATAACCCAGCCTCAAGGTATTTTAAGTGAACTCCTTCCTTCCTTCTTCCTCACTTTCCGCTGGATTGGCCACGTTTTGTTTCGGTACCAGAGCGAGAAAATGAAAAAAATAAATATTTCATTTCCCCGAGTAGCAATCGAACCCACAACCGTCGCACTTACAGTCTCATCCTTGCGCCATCGGGCAATGACGACCCCTGTTTTGTAACTTCTACTATTCTAAATGATAAACTACTATACCTCTACATATTATAATACTTAAAATTATCTTACGTAATTAAGATTCCTCAAAATGGTGATAACAAAGTGATCGCGAACAATTACTTTTAAAGTAACTAAACTAAATTATGAAGCATACTGTAATATTGTCGGGAGCTCATGAATAAATAGTCTTTAAAATACGTTACCCTAACTATGTTTTGCTATGAAAGTTATACGTTAACGAGACAGTATTTCGTTTGAGATTTTAGAAATAAATATGATTTTTTCTTAGCTTCACGATATTGGATATATGCAGGTACATTTGCTCAGAGCAGTGGCTGGAACTTGCGGCCCAAGAGGTTTAAGGGCCCCTTAAACTTTTACTTGGGTCGGGAGGTAGGCGGGGGAGGGATCGCTTCCGTATACTTGTGTTTTTTCATATAAAATTTTAAAATATTCTAGATCTCTTCCTAAATAAGAGGAAGAGATTCTCTTTTATTATAGGCACTCGTCTTTATTATTTTCTATAATATTGTATTATTTTTTTACAATCTAAAGTTTTATTGTTTAAACAATAGCTAGCATTAAAAATAATTGGATCGCCGTCCCCATGGATAACACTTATTAATAAACTCTCTACAAATAGTAAGAATATCCTTGATATTTTTTCATTTCAGTTCTTTAGTTGCGGTGTTTTGAACATGCCAGTTGACCAAAAATCGCTTCGCTTATATTACGTTGTGCGTAGGATGCATGAAGGAGACTGATGAGTAAAAAGGAATAAGCCGTCGTGAGTTCGATTTTTCCTCGGAGCAATGAATTATTTTTATTTGCTCGCTCGGGTATAAAGACAAAGCGCAGCGTTGAATTTCTCCACTCAGCTTCACGCTGTATCCCGCATACAGCATGGTAGGCAGAGGGGACCTAGTATTAAGACACTCTGTTCCTCACTTTCTGCCGAATTCTGGAGGCATTGCGTGTTGAGTGGCAGAACTCAACGCCGCGCTTAACCTCGACACCAGAGCGAAGAAATGGAAATATAAATTTAAGTAAATATTTCATCTCCTCGAGTGGGGATCGAACCCACAACCAGTCGGTTTTACAGTCACACTTCGTGCCGCTGCGCCATGACTGGCCTCAACACCCAATATCTCGAAAATTTGGGTGAAAAATGGGGAACGGAACGTATTACCACTTCCAAGTTCCTTTATAGCAGCGGCACACAGCGTACAGCTAATTAACTTTTTTTAGTCTTACTACAATTACATTACACATAACGTTAATAACAATAGTTATTTGGCATAAAATTCTTTAACGCTTTCGATAACGTAAACGTCAACAACGGTAGTCGCAACAAAAATATTCTACAAGCAAAGTTCTAAAATGAACTTTAAAATTTATGACTAGGGGTTGGTATTTTATTGCATTTTAGTAGGTTGTTTGCGGACATGTTTCGCGATGTTCGTCGTTAATTGCCGGTTGGAATCTATTTGTATCTTCATTTTGGAGCTCCGCCAAGTTGTTAACTGGAAGGATTTATTGCAAATTGATTTGACTTGAAGTACTATAAGTAGGCAAATGCTTATTTACTGCTTGATAGGTTTTCAATTCAATTTTTTTTTATAATTGTGGTTAAAATTCGTGTTATATTTAAAAAATATTTTTTTTTGTTTGATATGTTTGTTATATTTAATTCTGCTGTGAATTTAGATCTGTGTTTAGAAAAATGGTTTATAAATTTTAAATAAATATATTTTTAATTTCCGCTGTATTCCACATAGCAGGGTAGACAGAGGGAGACATTCTATTGACCAATTTTCCGCTGAATTCTTGGCTTCGCGTATTGAGTAGCGAAATAGAACGCCGCGCTGTGCCTTTTTACCAGAGCTAAGAAATTAAAATATCAAATACCATTCACCGAGTGGATATCGAACCCATAACCGTCACGTTTACAATCGTGGCTTGTGCCACTGCGCCACGATAGCTTCAAAAAATCTTGAAATTATATATTATAATTTTAACATACGTATTTTACCTAAGTTTTTTTGTTTGAAATTTATACAATAGAAACTACCCATTTTAAATTGCATTCAAAAACTGAGCTTTCAAACGTCCGTCGCTTCCAAGCCAAATACAATTAACCTAACAAATGGCAAAGAAAAAGTTTATTTAGTAGACGCTTTAAATAACCTCTATTCAGTTAAATCCTGAATCGTGCATTTAAGTATCATACACGTATTTTATGTGAAAATGAGAGACTAAGATGGGTAAGTGCCAACTCTCGAATTATCATCTGACGCCAGCCTTTGGTGAATACGTTACAAGTCTCTAAACCAGGGGTTCCCAACCTTTTCTTGATCAAGGACAACTTTTATATCATTCTTAGTAGCAGGGACCACTATGCATGTAGGTATAATAAAAATTAACTGTGATAATTAAACAGAAACTTCGTGTCACCATCCCCAGTCATAAAATTAAAATCGCTCGGGGACCATATTTAGGCTTCTGCGGACCACTGGTTGGGAACCACTGCTCTAAACTATAGTTTTAGAACAAAAGGATAACAAATTATTCATGTTGGTGTATGGCTCTTTAATTATGGCGTTCCGAGGGTGATTATTCATGTTAATAATTGAGTTTCATTGATTATTGTTTATTATATTTAAAAGGTTAGTTTATTATGTAATAAATTTTCAATACTAATGTGATGATGAGAACGTCACAAATTACCCGTTAAAACACACACACACACACACACACACACACACACATATATATATATATATATATATATANCATTTATATACATATAACTTGACTATCCAAAGTGCTTGTAATATTAAATTAGAACAAAAAAAACTTGATATGATAAATAAGAAAGAAAGATTCGAGATTTGAACTTGAAACTTTGCCTCACAATTTACAAATACCTCCTTTATTTTTTAGCCGACTTCCGTAAAACGAGGAGGTTATTAATTCGACTATATATTTTTTTTAAAGTTTGTTATCTCTTTCTGAAATATATATATATATATATATATATATGAACTTTTTTTGTTAAGATACTTCCGTTTACACTCTCCGCCAAATTCTCGAGACATTACGTCTAAAATAAATAATTAATTATTATTTTAGACTTAGAGGAATGCCCCCGAACGGAAATCGAACCCAGAACCGCTACACCACAATGGCTTCAAACAACACTTAATATAATATTAAATAAATTGTGATCTCTTATAAAATAACACTACCGTACAAAAAGCTCATAATCGTTATCACCCAGAGGGTTGAAAAGGGTCTCCATTAGCAGAAGTAATGACACAGTCAACTTCAAATGTAGTTTTATCTTTCATTATTATTATTTCAATTTCATTTAAACATGCATGTTATTAAATATTTCAAATAGAGATCAATAAAAAAAACGATTTTTAATGTGCAAGTATTTATATAATTTTAATGATAAAAAATGTACAGTAATATTTAATATTCAATATTTTCATTTCCTCGCTTAGGTAATGTCGCAAAGCGCGGCGTTGAGTTCCGCCATTCGACACGCAATGGCTCGAGAATTCAGCGGAAAATGTGAAACAGAAGCATCTTAATGGGAACAGTTCCTTCTGCCTATCCTACTTTTATATACCTAGCTTTCATCTACGGCTTCGCCCAGTTGGTCAAATGGCGAGAATTAAGAGTTGTGGCACATGACACCATCTAAGTGCTCAAAGTAATCCTGACTGCAGGTATAGGGGATTACAAAATATGTTATATAGCCTTCTTCGTAAAACGAACCATCCAATATAGAGTTAAGTCCAGTTTCTATCGCGAAAGAGAAATGAGCGGATAATGCTTAGGCGGAACGGACTCCTTTTAATTAAATAGTTTTGTTTTTTGTGAAGTAATTCGCTTCACTTCTTAGAACTGAGCGACTTCATTTCAACTCTTAATGCTCGCTCGGCCCTTTCCGCCCAGCTATTTATTGTTGGAAATAGAAGTACGCAGCTTACTCTTGCGAGTTCAACGTAGTCCTTAATGGTTCCGCTCCGGTCGCGCTGGAAACCGTGTTATTTTTATCAGTTTATTTAATAACAAACAGTACTTTCTGAGAGGCGCATTCAGCTTTATAATATTAGTAAAGATCAAAAATAATTTGTTACTAAATAAATGAACAACAATTTTACTCAAATTAAAATTAAAAATTAAATTAAATCAGCTTCACGCTGTATCTGGCACACAGCAGGGTAGGCATAGGGAACCTAGTGTTAAGACCCTCCGTTCCCCACTTTGCGCCAAGTTCCGGACGCATTGCGTGTTGAGTGGCGGAACTCAGCGCCGCCATTTGCCTCGACGCCAGAGCGAAGAAATGAAAATATAAATGTAAATAAATATTTATTTCTTCGAATGTGGATCGAACCTTCAACCAGTCGATTTTACAGTCACACTCTGTGTCCCTGCGCCACGACTGGCCTCATCGCTCGCAAATAAATGATAATATATTAAAATCTGTGGCACATTTCATTAAATTGCTACGCCTTGACGATGTAAATTGAGTAATTATTGTGGTAATTTGGAGTAAAATGAATAGTTTCCTCTTAGCAACGGAATATTGACGAAATTTTTGCTCCATTTTACGGAATAATTTTGTAATTTTATGTGATGAATCATATCTTAGGTACCTTTTTTAGCTTCACTCCCTATCTAGTTTTAAGCCACTCCGATCTACAATTAATCAAAATAAAGTAGCTTTTTTTGTTTATTAAATTAAATATTTATAAACTAAGTCTAAAATAATTTGTATCACTGTAAGCCTGATAGGTTGTGAGTTAGATCCCCATTTGAGGTAATGAGATATGTAATATTTTCATTGTTTCGCGTTGGTATCGAGGCAAAGCTCGATGTTGAATTCCAGAATTAGGAGAAAAATTGGGAGCGGAGAATCTTAACACTAGGTTCTAGGTGAAGCTTAAAAAACAAGTGATTTAGTCTACTGAACTTAAAAAGTTTAAATTTACTATGTACATTTAGACACAAAGCCAGCCGTAGCGCAGGGGCACAAAGTGTGATTGTAAACACGACTGGTTGTGGCTTCGATCCCCTCTCGAGGAAATGAAATATTTATTTAAATATATATTTCTGTTTTTTCGCTCTGGTATCGAAGCAAGGCGCGGCGTTAAGTTCGCCACTCAACAAGCAATACCTCCAGAATTCGGCGGAAAGTAAGGAACGGGATGGTTAGGTTCCCTCTGCCTACTGTGTGAGTAAGATAATTTCTCGAAATTACACGAGGAGCGGGAAAAAACGGTATTTTCCATTTTCCGGATAAAAGTATAGTAAAATTATAAATCTTCCTTACTATAGCAAGAAAGATTTATAAAATTGCTTTAATATTTTGAAGATTTCTTTAATAACTTATAATATTGATTTACGCACGAACAATCTTATTACGAATGTTGAACACCACTGATAACATTATCATTACAGCTATTATTACAGTTCTCAGAAATTATTAATGATCAAAATAATGTATTTCTGTGTATTGGCTTGTTTAAGTGCCAAAAACCCTTAAACAATTGAGAGTATAATAGACTTTTTTTAAATGTTATTATTCTACTATTTTCGTACTTATAATTTATTCTGTAGAAGGCATTATGGCGCAGTGGCATATCATCTGATTTGATTTGGTTGTGGGTTCCCTAGTTGTGGGTTCGATCCCAGTTCGAGGATGATTTATTATCATCTTCTCGCCGAGGCAAAGCGCAGCATGTTGTTACTTGCTCAACAAGACACTCCGTTTTCCACTTTCAATGACATGTAAAGCCCTAAATTCAGCGGTAAGAGTAAAAAATGGAGAATTTTAGTACCAGTTCCTATCTATCTACCCTGTTGTACGCAAAATATAGAGTAAAGCTTAAAATTATAATATAAAATACATTATTACTCACATATTTATACACAGATCATTGTACCCTACATTATGTATATTACACAATATCTAATAATAACGCATGAGGGACGTATGTGTGTCCATCTTCATTGAATGCTTCCCATAGATATCGATGAATGGAGTGAACGCTACTGTCGATTGATTATAATAGTACCGACGATGATAAAATGCTTATATTTTTTTATATCACTAAATTGGTAATATATATTTTACTAATAATTTATGTAGCATTATATGTTTGCATTTCGTTGTTTTTCTGCTAAATATCTTTTTATGTTTTTGCTTACGCTTTTAGTTTTATATGTAAAACTAGCGGCCTGCTCGCGGCTTTGCCCGCTTGAATTACATGATTATTCATTTAAGAAATATAGATATTACAAACAGCCTTAATTATTAATTAATTAATTTGGATAAGTACTCACGATATTCTTTGTAAAATAACTTATATTAGCTCTTGTGCAGTCTCTAAATTAGTAACATATATTATTAGTTAAATATATAATTGGTATACAGAATATACATAGAAAGCACGTTTTTAGGCATTTTTATATAATCTATAAAATAATCAACATTTTCGGTCAAGTTCAAGTCGTACTCATGCCCCGAGAGTTTCGTACCAGTTTCATGAATGGAGATACACCAAAAGAATAACTAATTAAGTTGTCATTTTGTATCAAATTAAGTACAGATTAAAATTTGTACGTTATGGTTTTTTTCTGTGACACAGATATAATAAGTATTCAATTTTTGAAAAATAATTTTAGAATTTTCCTTTATACGTGCCGTAAGTTTTTTTTTTAAACAAATTTCGTAATTGTATATCAACGGGAAGTACCCTATAGTTATGATAGAAAATGCGACAAAAAACGAAGCATAAACCCTCATATTTCATCATCATTTGATTGCGATTATTTAGAAGATGGATTATTTTTTTTTTCAAGTATAAATATCTTTAACACTTTAGGTACATTACTTTTTGATAGAGTGTAGCGGTAACCTTTTCAAACTATATTTTTTTTTATGCACAGTGCCATCTATCTAAAATATAAAATTCAGGACAGTTTAAAAATGCTGTTTTTATGTTAAATTTCACCTAACATAAAATTATATTAATCGAAAACGATATTGTGCTAAAGTATTAAAATGATTAATATTCCTCCCGTCGTAATGTAGTGTTTAACTCCACAGAATGTTTTTTGCGTTATCAAGATTCGTTAGTACCTACTATTTGTTGTCAATAGATAGCATTAATTGTATCGATTTTTTACTATCTCAAATATAAACTTCTTGAAAACTTAAATACTTATATCTTTTGATAGAGTGAAGCGATTACAATGAAATAAATATTAAAAGTTACTTTGATTTACTTGTAATTTTTATGTATAAAAGTTGCTTAAATTTATTGTGTACTTTTTACGTGATACGTGTTGACATAAACAGATAAACAGACAAACAGACAAAAATTCCAAAAACGTTGGAAATGGATTCTGTTAATTATCCTTTAACACCCTGGCTATTTTTTTTTAAATATTTGCAATGTACAGAAACGACTTTTCTACAGATTTATTATAAGTATAGATTAGTCGCCGCCAGTAACTTTGAAATGTAATATAAATGAAATTCAGTTTTTATCACGTTCCTGTAGAAATTTGGAGAAATACTCTTTTTTTTTGGTAAATTGAAATTTAGCTACTGCTTACTTTCCAAACCCAGTTTAGTCTATATATTACTGTCAGTCACTTAGTAACAGAAGAGTTTTATATATAAATTTTGACTGGCGCAGCGGCACAAAGTGTGACTGTAAAACCGACTGATTGTGGGTTCGATCCCGCTCGAGGAGATGAAATATTTACTTAAATTTATATTTCCATTTCTTCGCTCTGGTGTCGAGGCAAAGCGCGGCGTTGAGTTCTGCCACTCAACACACAATGCCTCCAGAATCCGGTAGAAAGTGGGAAACGAAGTGATTTAACACTAGGTTCCCTCTGCCTACCCTGCTGTGTGCGGGATACAGCTTGAAGCTGATATATACAAAGATAAAAAATATATAAAAAACTATTGGCATAAACTATTTGGGTACAGTCATCGGCGAAATATTCCAAATATCCATGTAAAAACATACATCTGTAGTATCAATCAATCAAAATAATTATTCAATATTTGATCACAATAAATTACAAAATATTTGTTTAAGGTAAGTAGCATGAAAAATGATAAGAAGATTAATTGGACGAGAAAAAATATTGATTTTTTATTATATAAATCTTAAAAAGAAAAAAGGGCCTAATCGAGTGGCAGGGGCACAAACACGTAAACGCGACATGTTGTAGGTTCGATACCCACTCAAGGAAATTAAATATTTAATATTTTCGTTTCTTCACTCTGGTGTCGAGGCAAAGCATGGCGTTAAGTTCCGCCACTTATACGTAATTTCTCCAGAATTTGGCGAAAAGTGGGAAAAGCTGTGTCTTACACACTGCTCTTTCCACTTTTCGCCAAACTGAGGGAGCCTCCTCTACCTTTTCCCTACAAGCGGGATACAGTGTGAAATTGAAAACGAAAACGAATTACGAGAACGAAATGCATTGTTCTTTAACGTTACGCATGTCTCTTATTTATCAAGGTTCAGTGACACAGTGGGATGGCGTCTCATTTTACACACGATTATTAAGGATTTGGTTTCCAACTAATTGACTATGACTAAGTTATACATATTTTCCCGTTCAAATCAAGCGTAAACCAAAGCGATCAGTTTCGCTACTTAACTCAGAAAGAGAAAAAAAAAAGAAAAAAAGGCAAATCTAGAAACTTAACTTCACGCTTTATCCCTAGTGGGGTAGTCAGAGAGAACGGAGCACCAAACATTACGGTCAAAAGAAAGAATATTATTAATTTATTAAATAACTTATTATGTTTCCGCCCTACCTGTACTCACCCATACATACATTTCGATACAAGTCCAATGAACGTTCACACAATAGTAATAGCACGTATATTATATATTGTATAACATATACGCTTTAAGCTCGGACAGTAGCGTTCGTAAACGAGCCGCCCGTTTCCGTTGCTAGTGACGGGAACTACTTTATTGACAAAAATGCATTTTATTACGTTACATTCAATGGCTACCTTTTGATTTTTATATCAGATGTCGTTATGCCCTAAAAAATACTTAACTACTACTATAATATATAATAATTTTTACTCGTATATTATGATAGTTATTGTATGGAAATGGATTAATTAATGTTTCATAATATTAACTAACTTGTCTGTACATACGCAATACTTTATTAATGCTAAAGTATAATATTTCACTCAACACGCAATGCCTCCAGAATTCGGCAAAAAGTGGGGAACGGAGTGTCTTAACACTAGGTTCCCTCTGCCTACCCTGCTGTGTGCGGGATACGGCGTGAAGCTGATTGAAATTATAATATAAATTATATTATAATCCGCCACACGCAATGCTTAAAAAAATCGCCGGAAAATAGCGAACGAAGTGTCCTACAGTGTTTATGTTAGGATTTCATTATTTTAAAATTGACTTTATTTACATTTATTTTTAAAAAAAATAAAAAAAAACTAAAAATTATAAATAGTTTTGGTTTTTGTAAAGTATTTAACTTTTTTTGCTATTACAATGTATACTTGTGTATATACATATATTTGTGATTGTTATTTAGTTAGTATAGTAATTATTTTGATCATTAAGACATTAAGGAGGCCAATCGTGGCGCAGGGCCACAAAGTGTGACTATAAATGCGACTGGCTGTGGGTTCGATCTCCACTCGAGGAGATGAAATATTTATTTAAATTTATACTCGTATTTCCATTTCTTTGCCCTGGTGTCGAGGCTAAGCGTGGCGTTCAGTTACCGGCCTACATTTTCCGGTCATTCATTTCATTCATTCACATGATTAATCAAAATCATTTGATATTATAAATATAAGTTCTTGTCTAATTAAAGCCTGATTTATTCCCCAGGAATAGAGAGAAAACCAAATATTTAGGCACCGATTATATATTTTTTTGGATGAAAAGGTCATTGAGACATTTACAGTCAGGCCATTATGGCGCAGCCATTATGACCTGACTGTAAACGTTAAGGTCGTGGGTCTGATTCTGATTCAAGGGAAAGAATTATTTTTATTTTCTCGCTCAGGTAACAAGACTACTAAATTATATTTTCTAGCCCTCCAGTGCGATATCGATCAATCGTTTGAACATCACAGTATATTAAGTATATCCAAATGTTACATCTCAATACACTATTATTTATTGTCGTTCGCCTTTTGGTATACGATATTGGTAAGAGAGCTTTGAGTCCACATTAGATGATAGAGACGTTCAAATATATGCTCTATTTTAAATGTAATAAAGTTCATGTTTCTAATACTTCTTCTTTGAGAGCTCTAGGAAGCTGTCAACAGAGATCACCTTTAGAATAAGTGTTTCTGTCATAAGTAATAGAGCAAGGTTTTGGCGTGTGAAAAATGAAATTGTATAGTTGTATTACAATTTTCGTGTTTTGTCGTTTTAGCGAAAGGTTGTAATACATTTACATTTATTACTTCCTTTATTTTATGGATTTTATTACATTTATCAATTTTTGTCTGTACGTTTGTATTTTTAATCTCAAAAACGGCTTAATCGACTCAAATATGGCTTTCACTATTGTATATTGGAAAATTTTCATAAACATTAAGTGTTTCCATTATTCTAACCGAATTATAAATAAAAAAAATATATCAAATTAAAATATTTTGTTAGACAAGGTTTCATAGAATTAATTGAAACTTTACAAGACAGGCAACCCGAGAGCGCATCACTAGTTAAACATATATAAACTATAAAATTCGATGAGAAATCTAGCTGAGTTATTACATCACATATCATACATCCGTAAAGGAACTATTCAATTTCCTGGCCCTTGCTGACGTGTAATTTTCACTCACGACGTTCCTTAAATTTAATATAATATGCACCTATATAGATATCCTTGTGGCCCAGCTGCATCGCGGCTGACTGTATAGGCGACGGTTGTGGGTTCGATTTCCAATCGTGAGAATAAATAATTTTCATTTCCTCGCTCAGAAAACAAAACAAATATCGGCGTGAAGTTCCGCCACTCAACACGTAATATCTCAAAAGTTAAGCGGAAAGTGAAGAATGACTCCATTCATTAGCACTAGATTCTCTCTGTCTACTCTGTTATATGCAGGATACAATTTGAGGCTAAATAAAATATGTATATATTTATTTTCTTTATTTAATGTTTTATTACATCAACAAGATTGTACATCTTACTAAAATAACAATAACAAATACTATTTTGATGTAAAGGCGGCCTTATCACCACAGGTGATCTCTTCCAGGCAACCTTTACCATAAAAGTAATAATTCAATTTAAAACAAAAACAATTCAAATTCATTATTTATATCAAATTCAAAAAAAGATAAGTTATAAGCATAATCATTTATTAATTTTACCTCAAATATGCAAAAATCTTACCACAATTCAAAACAAATTTAACTATACTCTACCCAGATAAGTTCCCTCGCTAAAAGCCCCGAGACAAGGGACGAGACGATATACATAGAGACGTTGAGATTTATTTGTATAGCGAAACTAAATATTTATCTTTAGCGGTCCTTCTTTAAACTGTAGCTGAAACACGATGCAATCTTAGTGGAAAAATTCTATAGTAATATTGTATTTAGTGGCAGCGTTTTGAACACAAAAATTTCTTTATAACAATAAAGAAACATACATTTCCATATTAATTTAATTTATATTTATTCATTTATAATTTTTCATTTGTTTATGGTATTATTCAGAGGTCGTCGTGGCGCAGCGGTACAGATGCGAATGTGACGGAAGTGTGTTCTATTACCATTCAGGGGACTGAGTTATTATTTTCTTGCTTTGGTATACCAAACTCAACGCCGCTTTCTGTCATATATGACAGAATGCGGCGTTGAGTTCCGCCACTTAACATGCAATGTCTCGAAATTTAAGCGGGAAATGGGGAAGAAGTTTCTTAAGACTACATTCCCTCTGCCTACCCTGTTACATTGGGGATACAGGGCGAAGCTATTTGTTTATAAATAATTAGCAAAATAAAAATATGTTATTTTTATATTTCAGGCCCACTAAGCATTATGCGATGAAATTATTACAACTTTTCATATTAAAATTTGTTTAAAATTTGAATGAGTAAGCGATTTTAGGGTCTTTTTCCCTTAATTTAAAAGATTTTACAATCTACTGAAAGCAATTTAAAAGGATTAATATTTGAATAGGAGTTTGATTTGTTTTTGTACTTTAATCTTTCTACTTTCACTCGGTAACAAGCTTTTAACGTTTATAATAACATTTTTGATAAACATATATTTTTTACTGTAAATTTTTCTTTATTTAGGCAATTCGGTTTTATGTAAATAATTTTTTTATAAGTTGTAAGTTGGTATATCCAACCTATCATATTGAAATATATTGAAAAATAAAACCCACTGAAAAATTTTACTTGATTTTGAATTAAAAAAATAAATTAATTTATTAAAATTAACTCAAATTTATCGCAGTAAGTATTAAGACAGAGATATTATCAACGTCCTGTTATGTCTGTGCACTGTTCTGTATTAAATATACATTAACATTTTTTTTGTTTTTTCGCAATTTCACTTTTGTTTCGCAGTTTTTTCCCCATAAATTCCGATCCCGAGAGAATTCAGGGATAAAAAGTACGCTATATTTTGTATAATTCTTCCACAACCTCTTATCTAACTTCCAGTGGAAGATTCACAAAAATCGGTTCAGCTGTTCCGGAAATTAGCTCGGAAAACTGAAAGACTTAGAACTTCAAAAACACACATACTGTAATTTTGAAGTCACAGGCAAATTTTATTTATATGTATAGATAGAGCTTTTTTAACATTCAGTTTCCTGCTTTTTGCCCAAAGGAGACTGAAACTTTTGGGCCAAAACGTAAAGAATTGAGATGTGGTCTAAAAAATTAAATTTTTTTTTATTTTTAGAATAGCAAATAATAAATTAATTGACAATCTGGAAGTGGAGAAAAATGAAAAAATAAGTTATAGATCCTTAATCAATAAAAATCAATCATATTTTAAATGAGAGATGTGACAGCTGATTGACAATGACACGTTGTCTATTGATTTTTTTGCATTTTTTGCTTCTCTTATTACTTTGTGTCGATGCGTTTTGAGTGCTTTCCCGTTTGTTTGATATTTTCAAGCTTTGTTTTTTTCGGATTTTGACTCTGCCTACTTTGTACGACCCTCGCTTCCCCACTGGACTCCGAAATCTTTTGGATCTTACGACCGCCACGCTATGGATATGAATCGGTGTGTGAATTGTGGGATAGCCAATGGTCACTGCAATAACCCTAGTCTGACGACCTTTAGATGATGAAAACCGCCACCACCTGGTTACTTAGAGGTGTGATATAATCCCGATATATAAGCAGGAAAACATATTTCTGTTACATTTTAGTTGACAGCCCTCGTAGAGGAAGGGAAACTATTGCTATGAAATACTGCAATTATATTGTAAGAAGACGAATGGTAGACTGCTGTACTCATGTTATGAGTATTATATGGTACCTTAGTTGTGCTAGGTACCAAAATAATTTGGGACACTTCTTAGATGACATTTTATTAATAATAGAAGAAGAATAAAATATTCATTAAAATGTGTTTTATTTATATAATAAATAATAAACATTAATGCTTAAACAACTCAGTAATCACATATTTTATAGAAGTTGATGTTCAAGAAATTGTGCTGTAAACTTAACCTCACTTTTATCAAATCTCTAATAACTCAGCTCTCAGATTGCCAAAATTTATATAGATTTCAGGGAGGGAATGATGTACCTAAATCTATTAAATCATACCATTTTCATCTCTTTACATTCTGGGCCCAAAAATGTATGGAATAGTTTCAGTCTCCTTTATAACTGACAAATTCAAAACGTATTGAGTTGTAGATAGATGCGGTTAGAAAATTCAGCGGTATGCAACAGGTCAAACAGTTCCCCAGAACACTCCCCATGACAAATGCAGAACAGAACGCTCAGCGAGGAGACGTCCCTACGCAAAGCCAAAGTGTCAAGCCTTTCACAGATCATTGTGATCAGATCATGATCATCATCAGAATAGTGCTCCGTATGAGGCCGAACCTGGACCCTATATAGGACCCATCGGTATTTTGTCGTGAAGGACTGTCTCGCTCTGCTGATGACCCCCACTTTCATTGAGGTCAACTTAGCTTTGCTTTTCAGATGATCGCGATACTGACAGTCGCTCGAATTGCTAAGGCCTAATGTGCTGATACTGGGCGCGGGTATAAGGGAAGTGTTCTGGAAGACTGGTGATACGACAAGTAGAGATTTTTAGTGGTTACTGAATCAGCAGGTGCAGGTTACATCAATATCCTTAACATGATACTAAAAAGCTCCTCTAGATAGGTAAACCATTTCGCACAAGAATATTTTAATTCCGAACTGATATTTCCTGAGATTAGCGCGTTCAACCAAACAAACTGTTTTGTAATATTAGAAATGAAGACTATTTATATAAAAATAACTATGGAACTATTTGATCTAGAAATAGCTTTAATAAATTTTAGGTCAATGTCAGTACTAAAATAAACATAATATTAAATGTAGCGTAAGATTCTAGTCATTTATAATGAGGTCTGGTTGAACGTGATACAGTATTGTGAGTGTACAACTGTAAAATAAACTTTATTTTGATATACCTACGAAATATTTTTGTTTGAATATTTGTAAAAACATAAAGGCTTATTGAGTAACTCACACAAATTAGATTTAAAGAGCTTATAATGTTTAAGCAGGAAGTGCTTTCGAAAAAAAAAGTATTATAAAAACGTATTTTTTCAACATTTTCTTGTTAATAATTTGGTATATTTATTATTTTTTAACGGTCGACTCTATTGTCCCGAAAGTGTTTATGTCAACATAGGTGACAAAGTACGTAATGATTATGATTATGATAATGTTATGATTGATGATTATTATTTTCACATTAGATATTATTATTATCATTATTTATTTTGGCGAATAAAATTATAACGTATATTCGTATAATATTTTTTTTATTTTTGTTTGTTTTGTTTTAGCTTCACGCTATATCTCGGAAATAACAGAGTAGCCTGAACCTGAGAAATTGAGTGGCGGATCTCAACGTCGCGCTTTGCCTGATTACGCGAGCGAAGATATAATAATATTATATATATTTCATGCCTCCGAGATGGAATTGGACTCACAACTATCACGTTGACAGCCGCAGCGTTGTGCCCCTGCGCCATGATGGCCTCTATAATTTTTATACTATATTACAACTCTATTTTAGTAAAATAGTTATGTAACATTAATATATCGATAAATATATTAATAATTTAATCAGCTTCACGCTGTATCCCGCACACAGCGGTGTAGGCAGAGGGAACCTAGTGTTTTTTTTTTTTTTTTATTTTAATTCTTACTTTCACTACAGACTTTATGGTCCGTACCTTTTGTTATATTTACATTTCTTTTAATACTTTTTTCTATAGATATTACCTAGAACTAGACTTATGTTACTTAACCTAGTGTTAAGACACTCCGTTTCCCACTTTCTGCCGATTTCTGGAGGTATTGCTTGTTGAGTGGCAGAACTCAACGCCGCACTTAGCCTCGACACCAGAGCGAAGAAATGGAAATATAAATGTAGGTAAATATTTCATCTCCTCGAGTGGGGATCGAACCCACAACCAGTCGGTTTTACAGTTACACTTCGTGCCACTGCGCCACACCATAAATATATTAGTTTACTCATTTCTTACTTATTAAACTATTATACGTATATCGTTACGAAAAGTTGTAACAAATATGCCATATGAGAATTTATAGTTCTTTTTCTTCTTATAATATTCTTCTCATATATACACTTAAACGTAATTGATATATAGTTTCATAGTGATTTAGTTCATAATTCGAAAAGTTTCATACAATATATTAATATATGTTGTAAAGAAACTTAAAGAATACTTCAAACTCAACACGCGGAGTATTTTAATATTAGGTTCCCCCTGCCTACTTCGCTTTATGCGGGATACAGCGTGAATCAAAAAAAATAAAAAAGATAATAATGAGGCCAGTCGCAGGGACACAAAGTGTGACTGTAAATCGACTGGTTGTAGGTTCGATCCCGAATACGAATATTTACTTAAATTTATATTTCCATTTCTTCGCTCTGGTGTCGAGTGAAAAGCACGGCGTTGAGTTCTGCCACTCAACACGCAATGCCTCCAGAATTCGGCAGAATCCCTTTGCCTACCTGCTGTGTGCGGGATACAGCGTGAAGCTGATTTATTTTTATTTTTAAAAAAGGTAATAAATAGTTACAAAAAAGGTAAAAAAAATAGTTAAAAATAAGTTAAAAGGAGATAACGGGGTGTAATACTATCTTATCTTTGCATTACTGCTAAATGTGTGAAATCATATGTCTAAAACAAGCGCAACACCTTTGTAAATTAAGGCTCAAATCCATATGAGATTACGTTATTGTATTTCGTACCTCAAAAGGTAAAAACGAAACCCTTATAGGTTCACTTTGTTCTCTATCAGTCCGTCTGTTCGTCTTTCTCCAGATGTCAAGCTAAAATTGATATCATGTTTTCATTTGAAAATTTATTATTATTCCTTGGAGCACAAAAGTCAGGCTTTTAAATCAAGGGAATCAAAAATTACGAGCATTTATGCATCGTTTCTGCCGCATTGTGTATGAAATTTGCAGCGTAATCAAAATCTTTAGAGTACTTTCCGTGGATCTACAGTTTCGGAATTTAGCTCATAGTGAGAATTTACAATAAAAATACAGGGAAACACCCGTAAAATGAAAAAAAAAAACAAGTATTTTATAGAAAAAATTATACCAGTTTTTTATTTGTAGTTCATTTTATACATAACGAATGTATACACAAACTTAAGTTTGCTAACTATTATAATATAACTATACTTCCCGTTGACCTACAATCCTGAAATTGATACGGAACGCTCGATGGACTAATCCAACTCGCACTTGATCGGTTTTATTGTGTATTTGAAATTATTTATTTACTTTATTTAAAAATAGAGTTAATCTGTTTTCAAATCTGTTAGGAGAAAATGTAAACAATATAAAATTATATACTTTATAAAGTGTAAATATGTCATTGTTGCACCAAATGACCGATATTATAGTAGAGATAAGATTTAGTAGAGATCTGCCACTCGTAGTAGTTGTTAAATGTTATAATACTTTAGCGTCAAGCACAATTGGGTTTCAGTAAAGTAGGTAGGTATATTACAACATATTTTCTACAATTTCAAGGCTTTTGTTATCGAAATTTATTTATTTATTTGTTTTAGCTTCACGCTGTATCCTGGACTCAGCAGGGTAGCCAGGGGGAACCTGGTAACCTGGTGCTAAGATACTTCAATCCCAATAACACTGAATTCTGAAGACATTAAGTGTTGAGTTACGGAACTGAACACCGCAAATTTCAAATTTACTTATTAATTATGACACGAATTAATCGAAATATAATGTTTTCTTTTAAATTTCATTTATTTAGGTAATAAAAATTTTATGAATTTAATAATTTTGTAAATAAATTGTCATGTAACGTAAAATAAAAAGCTAAGAAAGCCTATGATAATCAATTCTATATTTCATGGTAAACTTTATCTAACAAAAACGTTTTTATAATGTGCATATATATACTTATTTAGAAAACATATAAGATTTTTTTAAACGTAGCGGGACTCAAACCTGGTCGGTCTCCAGGAGGCGCGGGTTCGAGTCCCGTTACATTCAAATTTTTATAGGTTTTCTAAATAAGTATTTTTCGTTCCTAAGTGTGGAATAACAGTTTAAAAATGTTTAAATATATATATATATATATATATATATATATATATATATATATATATATATATATATATATATATACTTTTCTTTTCTTTTACTATTATAGGTTCCCAGGTTCCCTCTGCCTACACTGCCATATGGGGGATACAACATGAAGCATTATAATGTTAATTAGTAAAATATATTAGTAGGCTAATATAAAATAGCACATATTTGTGAAAATTCATTTAACTTATATGCCCATGTCCCGGATCAGGGAGGGTCACAAGGGTTTTTACGACATGCTCACAATTGGTACGGTACGTTTATGGGTACGTAAAGAAAATTGTAGAGTTTACAATAAAATATAGGGTAAATTTATGTTGTCTCCCACATACCAGGGTACCCAGAGGGAACCTAGTGATAAGATAAACCGCTTGTCCTTTTCCGCCTAATTTTAGATACATTTTATGTACAACGACGCGCTCTCGTTTTAGCGGGTGGATTTAGGGCGGTACTTGACGCTGCACTGTGTCTATTAACACTAGATTTTCACAACCTACCCTGCTATAGGGGGGATACAACGAAGCTGATTTAATAAATAATAATAAGTATACTTTTGTGAAATAATATAATAATAATTTAAATGTTTTTTCCTTATTAAGAAAGACAAATACAAGACGAAACAACATAATACATAATTAGCATTACAAGTTGCCATCGTTAAGAAATTTCAGTAGAAATTGTAATAAAGTCGGAAGCAAACATTCATCGTATGTTCATTCCGCGAAAGACATGCGTAGCGCCCGTCCTCCTTTATTAGTACAGACATACATATAGATCATCGTAGCGTAGCGTTGACTGTCCACGGTCGCGGGTTCGATTTCCACTCGGAGTATGAAATTATTTTCATTTCCTCGCTCTTGTGGACACAACGCGGCGTTGAGTTTCAGTACTTAACACGCAATGGAATGGAAAGTGAGAAATATTGAGATATCAATACTAGGTTCTCTCTGCCTAGCCTGTTTTGTGCGAGCCGTATAAAAATAGAGATAAATTGTTTGCAATATATTGGTATATATTGGTATAGGTTGAAGATTCATTTGTAGCTTGTCCTACGTTCAATTTCCAATCGAGAAAAGTTTATATTTTTTAGAGTCTTTTTTATATTTTTCCGTATATATACATATTTTCTTAAGAGCGAAAAAACAGAATTATTAGATATATAAGCTTAAATTTTACTAGAAAACGAAATATACAAGTAATAAAGACCTCGCATATTCATTCAGTGAATGACATGCGTCGTCCTTTAGTGTAGTAGAGTTCTACAGATATACAGTACGTCTGCAATACACATAGAGTACGTAGCGTAGACGCTAATTGTGGCTTGTTTACTGCGTACTGCACTGGCTGTTTTGAAAGGTTAAATTTAACTTAACGCTGTATTCGCACATAGCAGGGAAGGCAGGGGAATTCCGGGAACCCAGTAATAAGACATACTGTTTCCCACTCTCCGCGGAATTATGGAGGCATTGTGTGTTGAGTCGTAGAATTAAACGCCGCGCTGTCTCGTTGGCAGAGCGAGAGAGCTCGAGTGGGAATAGAACCCTAACCTAGTTACATTTATAGACAATGCCTGTGCCCTTGATACGTCTGACCTCTTTGAATTGATTCAAATTCAATATAGAAATATTTTTATACACATGAAAGGAGTACTTTTCATAAACAGCTTGTGAATTAAAAAAATCTAGGAGGTATGTATGTCACTTGAAACATTTTAAATGTTTAAGATTATTCTGACCGCAGCTACAGTGGATTACATCGAAACTATTATATAAAAAAAATACTTATAGAATACTCTACTTAATATAGAGGATATTAAGTAGAGTATTCAAGAAGAAAATAATTTGACATGTTGAAAGAGTAGTTCCTGAGATTAGCGCGTACTACCTAACAGAATGTTCAGAGTTATAATATTAGTATAGAATAAATGATATTTTATAAGAAGCTGTTTTTATAATTCATTTAAGGTAAAATATTTTTTTCTTAGAGAGGAACTACTTATCTGCTTAGCAATTTTAATTTATCTCGAGCTATTAAATAATATAAATCACTTTTTTTATAAATTTTCATTTATATTCTATTTAAAACAAATACAAATATATTTGCAGAGAAAAAAATGCTAAACAGTCGTCTCATACTGAAGTAGGGTCGAGCCTCCCACCGCCATTTTTAAACTTAACCGAATCGGGATTTATTTCAAGTATGTGCACTTTTGTGAAATTAAAAAAAAAAGCCTTTGGGAAACGTTACGTCAATCTTGTCGAGTTTAGTCCATCAGGCTGAAGCCTGGTATTTTCGTTTGTGAACTAAAATGAATTGTAATACAAAAAATAAATTGGAAATTATTTAGTATGGCTTGAGGCCAGTCGTGGCGCAGGGGCACTAAGTGTGACTGTAAAATCGACTGGTTCGATCCCCACTCGAGAAAATGAAATATTTATTTACATTTATATTTTCATTTCTTCGCTCTGGTGCCGAGGCAAAGTGCGGCGCTGAGTTCCGCCACTCAACAAGCAATGCCTCCAGAACTCGGCGGAAAAGGGGAACGGAGTGTCTTAACACTAGGTTCTCTCTGGCTACCCTGCTGTGTGTGTAACGCTGATTTAATTTTAATTTTTAATTTAGTATGGCTAACGTTTTTTTTATTTGTTCGTGTAACAGGGTTCGTTATTGCCTTCGTTTCCCACTTTTTTGTCAAATTAAATTATTATGTTGGCCTAATTTCAAAACCGTCGTGTAAAATAAGAAACAGTGATATACTTAACCACTATGTAAGAAATGAATGCAAGTTCAATGTCTATAGATCGTAATGTCTCGTGAGATTTCATATTTCTCTTGTAACTAAATTTTTTTCATCTGTACTTACCATGATATGTCTATATTTTTTAGACAATAAATATATAGAAAATAGACAACGGATATACATTATACACTTAATAATCGCCGTTGTGGCACAGTGGGATAGTGGGGATCAAACCAACGTGTTGGAATGTTAATATAAATGAATTATTTTTATTTTTCAACCGTTCAATGGTCAATGTCTCGAAATTCTTACAGAAACAGGGAATGGATTATTGCACGATGCAGCACGTTCTATTTTTCTTCTTATGCGGGATAAAGATGCGTTGTTTATTTATAATGAAACTTGAGTCCAGTCTTGTCGCAGGGGCAGAAGCGTGCGACTCTAAGCGCGACAGGTTGTGAGTACGATTCCTACTCGAGGAAATGAAATATTTAATATTTGCATCTCACTCTCGCTCTGATACAAGGCAAAGCGCGGCGTCGAAGAAGTTGACCACTCAATATGCAATGCCTCCAGAATTCAGCAGAAAATGTGGAGCGGAAGTGTCTTAATGGAAACGGTGCGTCTTAATGTTAGGTTCCCATGTTCCCTCTGCCTACCCGACTTTGTGCAGGATATAGCGTGAAGATGATAAAGAAGTAACAAAAAATTAAAAAGCTTAATAGCATTATTAATTGATAAGTTTGAGAACCTTGCAGGTGTTAACGGCGCGGTCTGGCATGTCCTATCTATTATCTATAAAAGGCGTCGCGTCGCCCTAGTTACATTCAGGCCTGTAAATGTCATAAGATGTATATGATACTACCGTTGGTGTATAGTGCTAATGCTAGTTACTTTAAATTAGGTATTTAAAAAAAAATCTTATTTCATATAGACAAAAGTGGAGGAGATAAAGTGATTTTTATATCTTAGTAATATAAGTGTTAATGGCTTAGCTAAAGCATACGCAAATAAAAAAAACAGACAAGCGCAGCTCGGGCTCGCCCACCGGGTTCCGTACAAAAATTAGATGTCTCGAGCATTTTCTGAAATTCAAGCTTAGGTTAGCCAGAGCCCTTTCATTTAATTGGTTTGAACTGCGGCTTTAATACCATATTTAGTCCTTAAAATATTCAGGCTATTATTTTTTAATTTCACCACAAATGTATAGTTTCCAGATTTTTTCCTGGCCATTTTCATAATTCTAGGTCAACCGGAAGTACACTATTAATTTTGATTCACTTTATAGTGTCGTTATACGTGTTATTGCGGTATAAATGGTCAAATCTTTTTTTAAGTAAATGTGGAAATACGATATAGTTTGATATTTCAACTCGATATCTTCAAGCGTTCCTGAGATAATAATGGTATGAACATTCTAATGTCCTGCAGGAAACTCTCGACGCAGATGTCATGATTTACTTGGGAAAGATTAACATAGCCCGTAAAATGGAGCTTCGATAAACGGACTTTCTACCAAAAAAAAAATCTTCAATTTGAACCAATAGTTCCTGAGATTAGTGTTTTCGACCAAACAAACTCTTCAGCTTTATAATATTAGTAAAGTATAGATAAACTTAACTTAACTTAACTTAGCTTCACGCTTTATCCCTTGCGGGGTAGTCAGAGAGAACGGAGCGCCAAACGCTACGCGGTCTCTACATACCTCTTTCGCCTAGTCCACTGTCATCAACCTCTTCATACATGCCCTTCGGGGGGTCCTCATGCTTTTTACGTGACCTTCCTCCAGTATCTGATACTGTGTTTTCGAAGGTCAACCGAGGTCTCCCCCTACCTTTCTTACCGCTCACTTTTCCATCATAAATCTTTTTTGCCATTCTTTCATCACTCATTCGTTCGACGTGCCCAAACCAGCTGAGCACGTTCTTNTGTTGGGTGGCGGTTCCCAACGCCGCATTCGTCGCCACTTGACACACCAGCGGGGACGCACTGGTGCGCGTCGCCTTGGGGGACGCCCTATCAGTGCGCTCTCTCGAGGTGCACGTGGCGAATGGAACGTTGCAGCCCTCGTATGGGCTGGCAGGGGTCGCTGCAAGCAAGCTTTCCATCTTGGACCCCAAGTATAGATAAAATATACATTAATAAATCTCAAAGGTAAGTTTCATTCATTTTTCAGCAGCAATTATGAAGTATTATCAAAGCGGTATTTTATTTAAATTGTTTCTCGAAATCACTTTGCGTAACGAGTTTTTTTTTCGTTAAATAGGTTTTTACTTGAAACGAGAATTTTATTACTCTCATATTTATACTAATGCCAACCTGTAGAAAATATACAAACAATAAAACTAAATTATTATTATCACTTTTAAAAAAATATTTTGTTTTATAATATTCTATATTATATCTTTTCCTATTGACTATATATCCATGCAATGTTTTTGTTTTGGTTCTATCTCTGTCTGTATCCCGCATGTTAGCAGAGGGAACGCAGGGGAGCTAAGACTCTCCGCTCGTAACTTTCTGTCGAATCCTGGAGGGGTCTCGATACCAGAGCGAAGAAATTAAAATATTGAATATTTCATATCCTCGAGTGAGAATAGAATCCACAACCTGCAGTATGTAATTTATATTTAGGGTGTTTATATAATATATGTATGTACATTATACAAAAATCTTTACGTAGTTCGCTAAGTTAGCCTAACTATAGCTTTCTGTTAGCTTTTTTCTAGAAAAGATATTTTTTCTCTAGAAAGGCAATTGTTTCAGTTATCTACACTGCCTTTTACACCCGAGACTACTAATATACATTTTTTGACTGAACACTGTATTCTGCTAATAGCTTGGTGTAGGTAGGATACGTAGTGTTAAGACACTCCGTCTCAACCTTACCTAAACGAAAAAACACAGCAAGATAGGCGGAAGGAACCTAGAGCCCTATTGAGTGGCGGAACTCAACGCCGCACTCTACCTCAACTCCAAAGCGAAGAAATTAAAATATTAAATATTTCATTTCGTCGAGTCAGAATCGAACCCACAACCTGTCGCATTTACAGTCACACCCTTGTACTCCTGCGCCACGACTGGCCTCAACCTACTTTACATAACAGCTTTACCGAACTCCAGCTATAAAGTGCCATACATTGAGCTTTAAAAAGGGCGCATTCCATTCGGTAGTCAAAACAAATGCCTGCCTTTTTACCGGTCCGGGATAGGGATATGAAAGAGCATTGTCCGGGTTGTCCGGTTCACGGGTGGATTGATGAAGGCTGGTTTATTGACTTTGAGAGCTTATGGAGTGCCCGTTTCCAATTTACGGCCGACGGTTTGTTGGTGATAAACTTTGGTGATTTGCAACGTCGGCGTCAATCATAGTAAATCTATAGTAGTTGTTTATTATAAATTAGGCTTTTGGCGATTGGCTGTAAAAGTAACGGTTGTGGATTCGTTTCTCTTTCATGGGAATTCATTATTTTTCTTTTCTCGCTCTGGTAGCAAGAGAAGAAAAAAAGAAAGAAATTGAGCAGAAAGTGGGGTACGAAGCGTCCTAGCACTATTCTTTCTTGCGCTATATGCGGGATATACCGTGAAACACACCGTTTACCATTAAGACATTCAGAAACAGACACATTACGCTCACCACTATCCGCTGAATGACTACAACAGACGAGTGATGTCTCTAAATTGGGTAAAAGTAAAATACTGAGTATAAGATTTATTATACAAATATGCCACGCCAGAGTGTCTCTACAGTTTACACGATGTTTTAAAAAGAATAAAAATAATTTTGGTTGAAAATAAGAAGCTAACACTACGAGACTCAAAGAGCACTCCAGATTTGGTTTAAGATATTATTAAATTAAAAGTAAAAAAATGAGGTAATTTAGTTAATAAGTTGCAGTACTTTACTCAGGATTTTCTTTTTTTCTTATATATTAAGCACTTTTATATATAAATATGTTTTTTATTCAATATTTTGGCATCTACAGATTCTATAGCCAATTTTTAAACCACCCAATCACCTTCTACTTATATCTAATAATATTTATTTCATATTTTTACCTCTAATAACTAAGTAATGAAGTAAAAGTTTATTATTTCCATACAAAAAATAATAATCAAGCCTAAAATAAGCGCCCGTTACAAATTGTAATAAAAAATAATATCTCGAGAAGCCGGCTACAATATATTAAATTCCACTGCGGCGTTAAAGAGCTCTAAAACTGAAATCAACTTGTGATAAAACCGATCCTGACTGTTTTCATTGAAATTCTTGGTAAAAGATTGTTATTTAGGGAAAAACAAACATTGTTATTTTATAATAGCGAAATATTATTTTTTTTGCTGAGGTTCAATTCTCACTCGAGGAAATGAAATATTTAATATTTTTATTTCTTCTCTCTGGTGTTGAGCAAAGCGCAGCGATCAATCCTGCAACTCAACAAGCAACGGCTCCAGAATTCGACGGAAAGTAGAGAGCGAAGTGTCTTAACACTAAGCTGCCCAGCTGTATGTGAGTATCCCGCAGAGAGAGCGTGAAACTCAATTAATTAAAATTAATACTTTTTTCACAACAGTCTGTAAGTACGTGTGTACATATAGATAATGGCCATGTATATTTTTCTACAGATACTTTAAACAGTTACTTCTAAAATTCCGAAAAGTATTTTTATAGCAAAACGGGCACACGAAAATATTAAACATTTCATTCTCTCGAGTGGTAATCCAACGTACAACTGTCGCCTTTACAGTCAAGCGCATGTGCCCCTGCGCTACGACAGATCCCACTTTAGACGGAATATATATTTAGGTCATAATTAAGTCATAAATTATAAGCTTACCAGCTTTACAAGGATCCATTCCCAAATCATTTGATTGTTTATTATCGAAATGTGTTGAAATAAGCTCTTCTATCGTATACTTGTGTGGTTCATCTCTCCCCTCCACCGAGGCTACTTCAGATGTGGCGCACGTTAAAATAATCACTATCGCCCCAACCGCCGCACTGGATGGACGCCACAACGTCATTTTGAATATATTTCACTTTTCACAGCACTATGACATAATTTTGTAAAGAGACGTTTTAACACCTGAAACAAAGCAATTATTTATTTTAGACATTTTCATATACTACATCGGAATAGTATAATAGGTAACTTATTAAGAGTATATAAAAATTATTATTATATGTTGCTCAAAAAAATCTTCCGGCATGTGAAATTGCACGCTAACTAACAACTATTTATTATTTTTATAAAGAAAACAGCTGCACTTGTTTTCCCCCATAGCGGAACGGGCAGAGGGAACCTAGTGCTAAAATATTTCGCTTCCCACTTTCCGTCCAATTATATAGACAATACTTATTAATTTGTCTACCAAAGCTAGAAAGCACGAAACATGAACATAATTTCTTAATTTCTATTTTATAGAACCCTAGGTTGAAATAAAATATTTATTTAAATGTAGGTATATTTTCATTTCTTCGCTCTGATTTCAAGGCAAAGCGCGACGTTGAGCTCCGCCACTCAACAAGCAATACCTCTAGAATTCGGCGGAAAGTGAGGAACGGAGTGTCTTAACACTAGGTCCCCTCTGCCTACCATATTGTGTGCGGGATGTAGCGTGAAGCTGAGTTTTTTTAAGTTTACTTATACCGATCCAGGTAATGAACCCTACAACATACACAATACTAATGTTAATTGGGATTGTTTTAGATAACCATAAACGATGTTTGTTTTAAACATTCAGTTTCTCTTTGATGAGATGGTTACCAGCCGTTACGTGAAGAGCAAACTGATAAACTTCCACTCCGACTTCGCTACAAACTTTCTATAAAGTTCTGGTCGAAATAGTTTTGTTGTATAGAATTTTGGGCTATTAGACTGATTTCGGGGCGAAATTAACATTAATATATTAAATAATTGATGGTGAGGCCAGTCGTGGCGCAGGGGCACAAAGTGTGACTGTAAGCCGACTGGTTGTGGATTCGATCCCCACTCGAGGAGTTGAAATATTTGGTGTTGAGGACAAGCGCGGCGTTGAGTTCTGCCACTCAACATGCAATGCCTCCAGAATACTGCAGAAAGTGGGGAACGGAGTGTCTTAACACTAGGTTCCCTCTGCCTACCCTGCAGTGTGCGGGTTTTAGCATGAAGCTGATAATAGCTTACTAAAGATATGTGTTCTCTGACATTTACTTAATGAGTGTCTTTGTTTTGTTTTGATTGACTGATTCAAATTTTAATCGTTTGTATTTTATTTATAATGTTTTTTTTGAATACGCCAATTTGTTTTTTTTTCTTGGTAATCAGATTTGGTAATTTAAAAAAAATAAGCAAAGTTTTCGTCAAGATAAACATATTTTTAATATTTTCTATTGAAATTTTTCAGGCGCGACAATCGTCAACAACCTATTTTTAATGTATATTACAATAAAAGTAATTTATTAAACAAAAGACCTAAATTCTAAGTCATTAGTTAACCATTGTACTACTAAATTTGAAAAGCATCCAAATACTGTACGCCAGTAAAATAATGGACACACAAAATTTAATTAGCTAACCACCTAAATATATCGTGTGTAATGCCTAATGTACTACTGTATCGTGTGCTCAAAGCCCAGCTAGAAATTTACAACACATATTTTGTTAGTCAAAAGTAAGTAGATTTTTTAAGCTTTTTTATCAACAAAGAGTTTCTTACTAAATCGATACTCTTAAAATCCTCTTTTTGAATCCACTCTGATTCATAAGAGATAAGAATTTTCTTTGAACCCCAAATCTTTTATATTAAAAAAAAGAATTCAAAATTGTTATCGCCTGCGCAAAACAAAAAAAAATCTAACACTCTACTGAACTTTTTATGATAACACGCAGGGTCAGGGCTGAGATAGCGAGCCCTTTTAAAGGCGAAAATATATTTTTTCGTCCGGTGACTGTACAAAAGTGATAAGGTGTAGTTTGTAAAAATATGGCTTAATAAAATTTCAATTTTGATTTTTATTATTTTTCCGGTGAATAGAATATGGTGAATTCTATCTTTCATATTGAATAATATCTACAGGTTTTACGATTTCATATTTTTTTACAGAAATTTTTTTTATATTGATTTATTTAAACTTTTCTTAATATATTCGGAATAAAAAATTTGTAAATTGCATTTAAATAATGTATAAAGTACTTCATAATCTGTTTTTTAGAGCTAAGAGCGCGACCACCATATTTTTCTATATTTTTGTAGTATATTTCATACTTAGGAAAGAAGATTATTTGCTAGAAAACATATAAAACTTTGATCACGCTACGTTCCAAAATCTTGCAAATCCCGCTGCGTTAAAAAAAATATGTTTTTTTAGAAAAATATTCAGTAAAGTTAATTTTGTAGTTACCAAACGTCTCCTGAAATACATCACTACAGTAAAGTTTCCTTATTCACAGACGCGTACCTATGTCTGATTTATGGATTCTTCTTTCCATTGACCCCTCTTCATTCGGCATGTTTTTTTATCGCAAAGAAAAATTATCTAAAGTCGTCAACTTTAGAGCCATCAAAAATTTTGCTAGTTTCATGGAAAAAATTTTAGCAAATAAAAGGCTGATTGAAGATTTATTATATACTCTTTGTGGACAGATTAATGTATCTTACAAATATTATATCATAGTAAAAAAATTAAGAAAAAACTATATGATGACGAAAGATGATTCATTTCGTGTTTCAAAGTCAACAAAAAAACAATTTGGAAAATATTTTATTGAAAAATCATAGGTCCTTTTATGGACGTTGCGCGTTGGGTTGCTTAACGTATCGACGGACGGAGTAGGTTTAACCAAGCCAAAATAATAAAAATTATCTTAATATACACATATACCCATATAAACTTCAAATTCTAAACCACCGCGTGTAAATTCGACTTTTAAGTATTTTGATTTTCGCACATAGTACGGTAGGAAGAGGTAAGCTAGTGTTAAGACACTCCGTTACTCATACAACGCCCAATTTTCAATTTAATTAAATTAAATCTGCTTCACGTTGTATCCCGCACACAGCAGGGTAGGCAGAGGGAAAGAACAATAATAATATAAGACACTTCGTTCCCCACTTTCTGCCGAAACTCAACTCCGCGCTTGACCTAGACACCAGAACGAAAAAATGGAAGTATAAATTTAAGTAAATATTTCATCTCCTCGAGTGGGGATCGGTCCACAATCAGTCGGTTTTACAGTCACACTTCATGCCGCTGCGCCACGACTGGCCTCATAATATATAATTCATTCTCTTAATTGGCAATCGAGCACACAATCATCACGTATATAGCCAGATGCGATGCCGCTGCACTGCGATGGCCTTAATTTAATGAAAATAATAAAAAATATAATAATTTTATTATATTGCTCTGAATGCTCGTAGCAACTAATCAGCTATGTTCTTTGACCTTTAGTGCAAGTCTAACAAATACATCCAATCTCTCATACAAACTAAAATAGACTCTATCAAATCAATATAGAGTACAATTTAGAATAACCCAAAGCGGTTATTATAACAAATTGAATTGGCATTGTACAAGGCCTGGCCACTATTATCACTAAACGATAAGGGAGATACATTACTATAGCGGAATGCCTTTCTTTGTGCTCGATACTCGCTCACGTTAAAGTATATGTTGAAAGGAAACGTATTCGATAGAGCGATCAAATATTTCACTGAAGACCTCGTCCTTCTGTCGGAATATTATTAATGTATTTTAGAATATCATATCTTGATATCCTCTCAGAATATTCTTTGTATAATATTATACGTATTATATTTAATGTGAATATAAAGTGGGTAGGTGTGATTTATTATTGCTAGTTTTCCTCAGAATAGTTATTTTTTTCTTGCTCATATCACTATCTAAAAAGTTCTTACCAGAATTATTTGAACAAGATGGTTTTTTATATAAATGTCGATTGGAAGAAATCCTTTAAACTATTTGTTTATTTAATAATATAGATAATTTCTTAGTCAACTAAATCAGTTTTGGGTTCAACCACCCAATGCAGAATTGTTTAATGATGACGATTAAGTGTAAATACGACTTTGTTGCATCTACGCTTACTACTTATGATTTACTGTGTAAAACTGATAATAACAGACTGAAAATTATGTCGAGGCAAAGCGCGGCGTTAAGTTCTGCCACTCAACACGCAATGCCTCCAGAATTCGGAAGAAAGTGGGAGACGGAGTGTCTTAACACTAGGTTCCTCTGCGTACCCTGCTGTGTGCGGGATACAGCGTGAAGTTGAAAAAAAAGAAATTTATGTAGTTTACTTTACGTGTGTATAAAAGTACTAATGAAAGCTATCCCGAAGATACTCATTTATATTTCTTTCCTAAGTGTGGAATAAAACTTAAAAAATGTTAAAAATATTCCGAAGATCCTATAACAACGGCTATAAATAAATTCGTTATAAATAAACTGTAAAACAATATACAAATCTTATTACATTACAATATTACATATGGAGGCGGTCATAGCGAGAGCGACACAAGCGTTTTAATGTGACGCGACGGTTCTGGGTTCGATTCAATCGGTGGAATGAATTATAATTCATTAATATTTTCATTCCTCCGCTCTGGTACCAATTCAACCATTCAACACGCAATGCGTCGAAAATTCAGAAAGTGGGAAACGGAGTGTCTTAACACTTCCCACCAACAGGTTCCCTCTACCCACCCTGCTATATGCGGGATACAGCGTGATCTAAAATAATTACATAAAACCTTGATATTCCTATCTACATAGCAATTGACCAACTATTTTTAACTCGACGCACTCAAATCGCGAACAAGCTAATGACACAAGATGATATAATTGTGTTATTCGTGCTGGAGACCAACAATATTGTATTAGCGCTGCCGGTGATTAGTTTCTTTAGTGGTTTTATATTGGAATTCAGCGATTATTCCTTTGATTATTCCTATATTCTTTATGTAGATTGTAGAGAAATTTTAAATTTCTTCAACGTTCTCTATAAATAATAAATAAGGTTGGCGTCCGACATCAGAATTCGTATATACGGAGGTTGTGGGTTCGATTCCCATTCGGGAGAACGAATTATTTTCTTTTCTTCGCTCTGGTAATAAGATAAAGCGCGGCTTGAACTTCTGCACCCGATATGTAATTATATCGATATTAATAAAAATTGGCCCGTGTGTGAGGAACGCAAAGTGTTAGCAGTTGTTAGATTCCCTCCGTTTATCTTTGCTATATGCTAGAGATATAGTGTATTAAAGAAATACTACCCCATAGCAACAAAGCTTTTGTACAAAGGTAATATATTTTTTTCCTTAAAAAAGGATTGATATATCAGTCACGGGAAAACTGAGTTAATTTTGAGTCAAATAAATATTTTTTTTCACGCTGTATTGGTTGCTATGTGTGGCAAGGTAGACAGAGGGAACCTGCAAACCTAGTTTTAGGACATCCCACGTACCCTAGTTTCCGCCGAATTCTTGAACCATTGTGTGTTGAGCGGAGAAACGCAACGCCGCACTTTGCCTTGTAACTAGCGCGAGGAAATGTTATATGAAATATTTCACTCCCCTGGGTGGGAATTGAACTAACAACCATCGCATATCTGTGCTCCTGCGCTAATAAGACCTCATACAGTCAAATAAACAATAAATAAATATTAAATATCACATATAGACACAACATCATCGTCAGAGGTCCTGTACAATAGATAAGTACGCCTTATGTACACTACATTACTTGTACTTAAAATATATTGCAAGAGAAACAGAGTGTTTAAACACTACGTTTCCTGCCTACTCTGCTTTACAAAGCATACAGTGTGAAAATACACTACAAGAGTTACTTGAGATTAAAATAAATATAATTTTGAGTACTTTTCTTATCTATTTTATGTAATGTTTATTAATTTTGGGCTTTCAATATCTAACGTAACAAAATTATTCCAATAAAAATCATAATATAGAATATCTAAACTTAATAATTAAATTATTATAATAAATAATATATTTTCCTGTTCCATGCTACAGTTGCGTATAATGTTATAACAACAAGAGGTGAACGACTGATAGAAGAGTTTCATATTGTATGTACATACAATATACTTGTATATAATAATAGGAATCTTATTATCGAATTGGTCGTCGCCGTGAGCCATTATGTAGATTTCACGAAACGCATGTTCCTAAACTTTGTTGGTTGGTTGTAATATGTATAATCTGATACAGATTATGATTATGAATTTATATTAATACTAGCGACCCGTTCGCGGCTTCGCGCGCTTAAAGTACTGAATTATTTACTCATGGTATTGAAATGATAATCAAATACCACGTGGGCGGTCAGCTCAACTAAGTCTAGACTCTAAGTAAAAGAACCTCGGTTTCCTGAGAGAGGCCCAGCTTAAGCGACCAGCGACCGCGGTGACTGCTCCGGAGTCGGATTCGGGGATGAACAGAAAGTCTATCGGAAGACCATATGCCAGGGGGTGATGCTCCTTAGGTGCCGGTGATCCGATAACAACCATGCGGCGGAACGCGTTGGACGCGAGATGGCAAACATGTGACCTCTAGGATTTCTATTTTTAAGTTGCGGTGAAGCGTGGTGCTCTTCACGTTACTACGTGAACACCTGGGTCTCTCACTGGAGGGCGATGTCCTGGACCACCTGCAGGATTCCTCGATGCAATCACGTGGTACGCCCTAGCGAGTACTAATAGTACTTGCTAGGGCGTACCACGCCGGGCTGGCTAAGTGAGATGGGGCTTGACGTACGCCTTGTAGAGCGATGGATTTATTCTTATGGATCGGACGGGATCTGAAGAGTGGTCGCAGTAGGAAAATTGCGGTCCTCGCTGCGTTGGCGGCTTTCTTGACTTGCACTCTCATCGAAAGTCTTTTGTCATTAACGACCCCCAGGTAGATCACTCTGTTAATCCAGGACCCTGCTGAGCCTGTTGCTCAGCGGAGGATGTAATCGCCTGTATCTTGGCGACGTTGAGAGCGATTTGGATATATTGAACATTATATAAAAGTAAAAGCCAAAACGATACTTTATCATCTCCATTCGTTAGGAAGCCCTCACCGCTAGACATTTTAAGTAAGCAACTTCGCAACTCTTTCGGCACTCATTAGGAAAGTTTTGCGATAACGAGAGATAGTCATGCGAATTCAATTTTTACTAGCTGAGAATGGAGTGTCGTAACACTAGGTTCCATCTGCTTACCCTACTATGTGGGAAAAAGCGTGAAACTGACCAATTTTTTGTTTACATTGATGACTGCACGAATTTTGCTACTCATTGTATGTATATTGTACTGAACTTGTCGGTTTATGCATACCTTTTGCATATAACTACGTGTCGTAAAAATATGGAATAATTGGCCATTTTTAGGGTTGCGTACCATAAAAAAAACTCAACCCTTATAGGATCACTTTATTATTCATCTGTCAAAATCATTTATTTAGAGACCGCAATACGATAACGAGAGATTACAAATATACGTCTATACTACGATTCAGATTTCATTATGTGGATTCAATTTTTATTAACGGAGAATAGAGTGTCTGAGCATTAGGTTCCCTCTGCTTGTCCTATTATGTGTTAATAATTAATTACTATCATTATTAAATATTTCATAATTTTAATATAAGAGAAGTTAATAGATATATATTAAATTAGAAACTAAATACATCAATATTCAATTGTATCTATATTTATAGGCTGTACGAGATAAACAGTTCACCGTGTACATATTATATTATATGTAAATCAATAACCATTTGCCTGTTGTGTGGAATCCAGTGCAAATTTAGTTAGATATATGTGGTCGTATCGTCACACAATATTAACATGGAATTCGCAATGTAGGTACAAACAGTGGAGCCGAATATTCAGTTTGATGGAAAGCTTAAAATGTTTATTTTAATTTTTTAGATTAATTGGCTAGAACGCTTAAACGGTACACAAAAGGTCGAGGTTTTTTCATTATTATGTTTAGCTTAAATCAATTTCAAGAAAATATTAGAACATTGTATATTTTTTATTTTGTATATTTGGATGTAAATCAAATTGGAAGATAATTCAAGCAAGATACAAATATTTATGTATTTACCCTCTACTGCAAACGTGATAATTGTGGGTTCAATGCTTAATCGAGGGAATATATATATTTACAATTATGTTTTGGCGTTAAGTTCCGCTACCCAACACTCGGTTTCTCGAGTACTAGGCTCCTTTCGTTTAGGCTAAACATATTCACACTGTGCTACGTTTCTTCTGGCATCTATATTTTATTAAAATAAACTATATAAAAGTTAATAGATTCATTTAAAATGTGTAATAATCGTGAAAATCAAAGATCTTACTATCTATACTAATAAAGAATTGAATGAATCATATGATAAACAACTCCTGATAGTTTCACACTGTATCGCGCACATTTCATTGTAAGTAGAGGGAAACTGGGAACCTAGTGTCCTCCGCACTTGGCCTCAACAACTTTTATTTTGGTTTTGAACATGCGAACGAAGCCGCGGGTTACAATTAGAGATAAGGTAAACAAGGAAAGGACAATCTTAACCAAAAATATTTTAATTAAACAGCCCTCCAATTGGATGACTAATATTAAACTGCAAAACAACTAGATATCTTAATAAATAATTAAAATATATTTAGCTAGGGACTTTGAGTGCTCTGACACATATTGTATATAGCTTTTTAAGAAATGTATATTTACACCGATACATTATATTTATATTATTATTTTTCTACTTATAGCAGATTAAGCACGTTATAAACGTTATATTAACATAGTGATAAAAGACTCCGTTTTATATGTACTACCCAGTTTTGTAGATATAGAGTGTTGAATGGCGAATGGAAGCAAAGAAAATAATATAATTAACTAATCCCGAGTAGGAATCAAATCCAAAAACGTGGCGTGTACAGACAGGATCGCGCCGCTGTAACACGACGGACTCAATTACTTTGTAATAATTTTTATTAATATTTTTTGAATGTAGCTGAAATTTAAATTAATAATATTTTTTTCATTCACGAGGCAGTTGCAAAATGGCTCTACTCTTCATGATATTGAAGTAGGCTTTTATTAGATATGTTTGTATTTCAAATTTAGATCGAATGTTTATCTTGTCCACTTAAATAGAATACAACGATGAACCCCGCCACCTATTAGAACGGCGTAATTTATTATTATTATAAGATATTCTACTTTGCACAGTGCATAAGATATACAATTACAAAAAATTTACGATAAAAATGATATTGTAAAATTAATAAAACAGAAAGTGGGGAACGGAGTGTCTTAACATTAGGTTCCCTTTGCCTACCCTGCTGTGTGCGGGATACAGCGTGAAGCTAATTGTTTATTTTAATAAAACAGAATTATCTAAGTATAAATGTAAAAATCTTTGGTGATTAAATAAAATCTCTATTTCATACTAATAAGAAATTAGTTTGTTTCATATATTTGACTACACACCGTCTTAGCTCAGTGGAAATAAATGTAATGGGTATAGCTTCAATATTTACTAAGGCCAATATACACTTATATAATACTTATGTACATTGCACATAGTGGACGTCTTTTTAATAAGTTTTTTTTTCGTTTCTTTCACAAATTATATGCAATCTGTAAATGCTCTCAATAAGCGGAGAATGGAGAAGGAAGTAGAACTTGTTATAAGAGAAAAATTAACAAAATGGGACATGTTATGAGAGAAAAATTAAAGCAAAATAAATATTGTTATTCTATATAATAAATAAGCATAAAATTATTATAAAGCGAATGCTATTTTGATTGTATCAATCGCACTAAAAGACGTTAATAGTTAAAACTTTTTACAAACTTACAGTTACTACTTTAGTATAAATCACCAAGGAACACTGTCACGGAACTCGTGTTAAAACACACAGCGACAAACATTCGTCACGGCGTCCCGATGATAACTGATACCCTAGGTCACTCTCGGGTCCATCCCGGTACAGATAGCAAAAGAAACATTATATGTTTTTTTTATAAAACAATATATTTTTAATAATTAAGTGATAGTGTTGAAGTCAAGAAGGGTGTAATGATGCATCACTTTGATTTCTATTTTCATCATTTCACAGTTTATTCTAATGTATATATGTAATATTGTTAGAATTTAAAAATATTTAAGTATGATTCAGTCTTCAAAGCACGTGTGCTTAATTTGGTAAGTATATGTTTGTATGTTTTTCAAGAGCTCCAAAGGCCATATTTTTTATGTGTAAAGTAAGGTTAATTGTAAAGTAATTTTATTTATCCGTACAACGCATATCATTAAGATAAAGCTTTTGTTTTACACATATTTTATTAAGATAAAAATAAAGAAAAATATTGTTAGTATTTTTTATAAACTGCAACAATAAAATGGAGCTACGATTGATTTAATTACTAAGTTATACGTATTTACTATAACAGTTAAATATTATTAAATATCATTACTTGTATAAAATTATAAAAAATAATAACAATGTCGAGTACTAAAAATATTTTATAATTTTATCTATAATTGCATTATTATGCTAACACTACCACATATAAACGCTTGTCAAAACTGTGTACCAGTCATTCATTGTGTTAAAGTTTATCTCGTTCGGTAAACATACTTAATTACATCGGAGATTCTTTACTTATGATATATATTTTATATCTAATGATATATTGTTATTCTAATTGCTTATTTTAAGGTAACCCCAATTGAGTGAACTAATTAAGTTACACTACCATTTACGCGGCACTGAGTGGCGCAGTGGCGCGGAGTCTAACTGTAAATATGATGATTTGAGTTCAGTTCTCTTATTTATATATATTTTTTGATTTTAGGCTATGGCAAGATAAAACACGGCGTTGAGTTCCGCTACCTAACTCTCTCTCACTGTTTGCACATAGATTATGTGGTAAAAAGCTTAATGCTAAAAAAATACATTACACTAAGTATTAACGCACCTTGTGATTTATACAGCTACATGAGTGACCAAAGAGTACTTTAAAAGTTAAATTTACTCTATATAATTTTTAAGGACTGAGTAGTGAAACTTAAATATCTTACTAATTTTTCTCATGATTATAAAGTGTAGCTAAATAATAGTTGCTACTATTTGTTTGCAAAAATATTGGATACACGTGTATATACATACATATATGTGAAGCCATCGTGCAGCAATGCCACAGTGTAAGACTGTGAACACGAATTTTGTGGGTTCGATTGCCCCTCGAAAGAATGAAATATTTTCATTTTTGCACTGTGTTGAGAAGACATAGCGCGGCACTGAGTTCCGCAAGTCAACTAACCAAACCAAAACTACTACTTAAAAACATCAAAAAAAGAATAAGCTTCACGCTATCCCGCACACAGCATGGTAGGCAGAGAAAACTTAGTAGTACTTAAAAGACACCCCGTTCTCCACTTTCCGCCGAATTCTGGAGATAATGCGTTTTGAATTGCGGAACTCCACGCCGCGCTTTGCCTTGACATAAGAGCGAAAAAATGAAAATATAAATTTAAATAAATACCTACTGACCCCAAATCTACAGTCACGCTTACCACACACTTGTGCTCCTGCGACACGACTGGTCTCTTGAACCTACTTGTATAATATTAATCCTTAAAAGGCTATATGGGTGTAAAAACACCCAGGTAGGTTTGGTTTTTAGTCGCTAAACTCTTTATTTTTTGTCACAGCGCTTTGCACTTTTGTGTATTCTCCCAAATCGTGTGTACCCCTTGAACGCGTAAGAGAAGCGGTCATCCTCACGCGCAATTTTTACCACAGACTTGCCTCCTGGGTGTATCGACACCCATATTAGTCATAGTGCCCTATTGATTAACAACGTAAGTGTGGACCTTTCTTTTGATTTTTATTGAAAATAGAGATTTAGCTTGCATAATGGGGATTGGTTTCTGGATTATGAGTCCACGATAGTAGTAGTAACTAGTATCTATAAAAAAAATAAAATCAATGCTCTACTAGCATCTGCCGATGAGGCAACTGACAAAGCGAACTAATTAGAAGAAGATATTCATCAAGATGATCTTCAAAGTGTTGACGATTAAGAAGAACTTCTCTCACATCTCAACGAGAACACTTTGTAAATGAAAGTAGGAAAAAAATATTTGAAAATGAATGAGAAACTAAAAGTTCCACAACATTTTTTTTGTCACTCTTGTGAGGAAAATCTATATATCTTTTTAATATATATTTATTAAAGTTAGCCAGGTTAAGGGCAACATATTGTACTTAACAGAAATAAAAACTTTGATTTGTATTTGGATTTTATTTTGTTATAAAAGAGAAAACATTATGGTCCCCTCTTGTGTATTAACACTAGGTTCCATCTACCTACCCTGCTGTGTGAAGCTCATTTTAATTAATAATTTAATTACTTTTAAAAATAAAGTGTTTTAACACCCATTATAGTCTTAGTGGGTTATGTAATTCATCATAGCTCTTAAGGGTTAACCTTCCAATATTCAACTTTTTATCGATCCTTAAGTATTTTTTAATTATAGCGTACAATTTATAAGAACATTTCATTTTTAAAAGCGATCACACAAAGTCATACAATCTAAAATGCTGAAAGCTCCGATTAATGTCAAAAGTCATTAGGACGGATAGGATATTATCACATAGGATCGCCGTTTCTCTTCAATGAATAGATGTGAAAAATTTATTAAGTCGTTCTCAATTTTTATACTTAGAAGATTCGTAGGGAAACAAAGCTTAGAAAATACTTCGCATTTTTTTTTGGAAATAATAAAAAAAATTACCAAATATACCATATTTGACACTGGTAGGTATGGACTATAGAGGTTGTGGATTATGAGGATTTATAAAAATTTGAAGAATGATAAAAAATCTGTGTTTGTCTGTGCTTGCTTTTTTTAAAATGAAAAACAATATATAAAACTGGATATACAACTAGAATTTGACATTTAAGTTTTTATTTTATGAAAAAGACAAGGCAAACAAGCGTTCGGGTCACCTGATGATAAGTGTTTACCGCCGCCCACGACTCCGTGCAACACCAGAGAAGCTACAAGTGCGTTGTCGGCCTTTAAGCTGGATGGGGCGCCGGAGCCCGCCATTACCTGATGCGAAACGCAGTGGCATAAAGCCACTACTTAACGCCGGTTTTAAATGCTGGGGGTGGTAATGATCCGGGCGAGTTTGCCCATGCGTGTTGCCATTGCTGGCGACGTGACTCTACCACACGTACTTTAGTCGCCTCTTACGACACCACCAGTGCCAGGATGATCCTAATCTAGGCCGGAATCACACGACACAAAGTTTTTAAGTTTTTAAGATCTGGAAAATGCAAAACAGTAATTGAACCCATAACCATCACGGACATTTAGAAAAAATGGAGCACCTAGTTTTTTATAAAACAAAGGAACGTTTGAAAGAATAAGTACATTTACGTTGTTAATACTTTTTATCGCGTAGCAGAGAAGAAGCAGAAGAAACCTAACATTTCGTTCCTGTCGAGTTTTTGCAACATTGCGTGTTGAGTGGCGGAACTCAACGCTGCACTACGTCTAGCAGAGCGTTGGAATGAAATTAAATTAAATTTAACCAATATTGTAAGGTCAGCCGAGACATCAATAGCTAATAAGCGAGGATAGGTATATTGAGTTCTTAAAATAGTGCTTCAAGTCGGAACTCTTATTTGCGGACGTGACCAAGTGGTAAACAGGCAGTGGAGTGCGTGCAATAAAGCCAACGCTGTTACAACCTTTGAAAATCAAATCACTTCTATATTGTTACATACTACCTACTGGAGTGAGCTGGGGCAACTTACCTTGTACAATACGATAGCTTTAACTTACTAAACTTACTTAACTTACGGCTTCACCCTCAAATGGAATTGGCTAACAGTTACGTGTTATATCTGCAATATTTTTTTAATAACAAATGTTAACTTCTGTGTTTTAATGATGTGAAGGAAACCACTGTTGTTGTAACTAGGTAATCTATTATTTTGAATTAGTAATTTCCACCAAACATAAATACTTATATTCTTCAGCTCGGAGCAGTGTCTGCAGCAGGTATATATTTCAGAGGCAAGCAGGTATGTATTTCAGAGGCTACAATACTTTAACACTTATACTTATTTAGAAGACGTATAAAAATTTAAACGTAGCGGAGTTTGAACCCGCGCCTCTTGAGCGCCAAGTGCTCTGACCGCTAAGCCATGCGTTCTCATCAAGCTACGTCGAAATTCTTATATACTTGTTACAAACTTATTTATGTCTCTTAACAGTTGGTTCCCAGATTCCCTCCGCCTACTTTGCAATGTGCGGAATACAAGGTGAAACTAAAAAAAATATATAATAAGCTAACAAGAATTATAACATTTTCGAATATTATAAAATAAATGTTGCAGCAAAATTTTAAAAAATCACAACAGAAAAGTCATCCTCTTTAATATTCAACAAACGCGTACACAAATCACAGCATTCACTTTATTCAATTAGTATTGAAAAGCAAGTGTCAAGGGAGAAACATCGTGAAAAGCCTGAAACAGAACTATTTCTCATTCTGTCAAACGTTCTCAAAGTAAATGTTTGAAGGAATTTGAGAGAAAGATTTATTTATTGTTTTGCCCTTTACGAATCGTCGCCTTAGCCCGACTCGATGCTTTTATTGATTTGTAAAAAGGTCAGTTGATTCTCCTTTTTGAATCGATTGTGCTGAAATAGAGAATGGTGTCGGAATGCTTTGTAGGGACACTCCGTTCTTTATTTTCTATCCGAATTATATATTGCGAGTTGAGTGGCGGAGCTCAATCCTGCGCAATCAATTCATTTCCCTGCTATTGTTTGCTAAGCGTGAAAAGAATTCTTTTTTCCGATTTGTGATAAAACTAATAATCACTGAATATATGTATATTAGATAAATAGATTAGATAGCCATGATAGTATTTCTATAGTTTTATTTATCACTAAATTGGCTTCACGCTGTATCCTACATATATACTGTAAGGCGATGGTTGTGGATTTGATTTCCAGTGGGGAAAAGAATTATTAAGAATTATTAATTATTTATTATGGCAGCAAGCTTGGCTTAGACACACAATGTTAAGTCACTCCCTTCCCGTCCAATTTTCGAGACCTAGCATGTCGGAGTACGGAAATGTATATAATTCAAATTTCCGGATGGAAATCGAATCCACCATCAATCCCGCAGTCATACACCATGCCGCTGCTCCAACAATTTGAAGCTAGGATCTCTACATTCGATGTTCTATGTACATTAATGTATGTTACATATAAATTAAAGCCAAACTTATTTATAATGAAATGTGCTTCTGAGTGCAAAGCTAACATTGTTTTAGCTCCTTCTTACAGCAGAGTAGGCAGTGGGAACCTAATGTTAATTTATTCCGTTTTCCATTTTCCGCCGAATTGTGGAGGCATTGTGTGTTGAGCAGCGGGAATCATTGAGCCTCGACACCAGAACGAAGAACTGAAAATATGAATTTTAACAAGCATTTTTTTCCTAGAGTGGGGATTGAACCCACAACCTGTCGCGTTCATCACACGCTTGTGCCTCTGCATCACGATCGGCCTCAAACCTTGACTGTATAATACTTTTATTACAAAAAATCTATATGTCATATTTATTCGGCCGACAACATTCATCCGCACATATATTTTGATCACCGTCAACACGTCAACGGGAAGTAAAAGATCTTTAAATGAAATCTGAATTTGTCTTTGACAGATATAATGAAACAGTGTAAGAGTTATCTGTGTGAACTTTTGTATGAGATAATATGAGTTGTGAGTGGTTAACTAGCTAATGTAAAATTTAATATTTTTTTACAGTAAATAAACTATTTATCCTTCAAAACTTTTCTTTTTGAGTGGCTTTATTTAGCGAATGTCAGTCATTTCGGTGAAAAGCTACTAGATTTTTATTTTTTCATCTAAATATGTAAAATGTGTTTATTGAATACCAAGCCGCCAGTGATAATGTTATTCTTTATATAAATAGGACTGTGAAGCATAGGCGCCTATTATTAAAATTACCAATTTCGCGACTAGAATATTATCACAACACTATCGAAATATATACTTAATTGACACTTTGACCGTAAACGCAATTATTTTGGATTCGATCCCTATTTTGGGGGAAGAGTTATTTTAGGTATTTTCGCTCTAGAAGGAATGAATGTGCGACGTTAAGTTCCGCCATTCAACGCGCAATGTCTCGTATCGAGCGAAGTATCTTGATATAATGCTGTCTACCTTCCCTGTTATATGCGGGAATATAGAGTGAAGTTAAATAAACTAGCCAAGTGCGAGTCAAACTCGCCCATCGAGGGCTCCGTACCAATTGTAGGATTGTAGGTCAACGGGAGATACAAGTTATGAAAATGAAGTAGAAAGATTATTACTACTAAATGCTCTCATCTTTAACCGACTCCCTTAAGGAGGACGTTATCAATTCAACTGTATTTTTTTTATGTTTGTTACCTCAAAACTTTTGACTGGAAGAACCTATTGTGATGATTCTTTTTTTATTTGATAGCTAGTGCTTCAGGTGTGGTTTCATTTTAATTTCGTCCATTTTGGACAATATATCTTGAGACCCACAAGGTAAATGGTCTTGACAGACTGACATCATAGTGATCCTATAAAGGTTCCGTTTTTAGTGTTCCGTACTTTTTAAGAAAAAGGAACCCTTACAAGATCACTTTGTTGTACATTTGTCTGTCTGTCAAGACCATTTATCTCAGGAACGCTTGGAGATATCGAGTTGAAATTGCAACCATATATTCAGATCTACGACTTCGTGATTTTCTGATAAAAATATTTTTACAAATATAGAATAATAATAGAGTAGTAAGTACGTAGAAAAAAGATACGGCCGTTTATATCACAAAAAACGCGTATTTCGACAATATAAAGGGAATAAAAATTCATAGGGTACTTCCGGTTGACCCAGAATTATGAAATTTCGCAGCTACCATCTACGGATAGTATTTGTTCAGGAAAAAATCTAAAAACTATCCAAAAACAAAATCTAAAAACAATCCAATTTTGTACGGCACCCTCGGTGGGCAAGCCCGAATTGCGCTTATTCGGTTTTATCTTTTTATCCTTTTAGTTACGAAACTCTAAAAAAAGTACATAAAATTCATATTTAAACTCGGTTACATATTATACTTATATATGTATGTAAGTAAAAATGTATTTAATAAAAATAATTCAAATGTCAGTTTCAATTTATTACGGATGTCGGTGTGTCGATTTTCATTACATTTTTATTACCTACCGACATCAATAAAAGATTTATAGGACCCTCATCGACAGATCAGATGTGACAATTGAAGATCTTCTATTATGCACCTTTCATCGTTTTTTTTATTTTATTTTTGAAAGATCTCAGTACGAATAAAAAATCTATAGACTTTTTAGATGGATATTATTGTGCTATAAATTTTTTGTTCATTTTATAAATATTTTGTGCTGAATAGCTGGATTCTAGGCCAGTTATTAAAAATGATAAAAACTATAGTAAAATATTTCAAAGCTTTCTCATAGTATAAATTTCAATATCATTATTAATTATTAGAGTGTGTTCATTGAAATGAATTTTTCGTTAAATAAGTATATAAAAAAAATATTTCCACAATTGTTTGTTTTTAATAATTTGCGACTAAATAATAAAATTTTGTAGCGCAGTGACACAGTTTCTAACTGTAATCCGGTTGTGGGTTCGATTTCCATTTGGGGAGAATAAACTGTTAAGTTCCGTCACTCGACATTTAATCTCTTAATTTGATTAGAGGTATAGATTTTTTCTGCTAAAAAGCCGGACAAGCGCGAGCAGCCCTACCGAGGGTTCCGTACAAAAATTGGAGATCTCGAGCTTTTCCGAAAGCCAAACTTAACCAGATCCCTTTCATCTCATACTTCACTTGAACTAGCGGCTTTAATACCGAATTTTGCCCTCCTTTTAAGACTATTATTTTTTAGGATTTAACAACGATTGTATAGTTTTTATAGTTTTTTTTTCCTGAACTAATACTACCTGTAGATTGTAGCTGTTAAATTTCATAATTCTAGGTCAACTGTAAGTACCCTATTAATTTTGTTTCCTTTTATAGTGTCGAAATATGCGTTTTTTGCGACATAAATTGCCATATTTTTTTTTTTAATAAATCATATTTCTATGGTATTTTCAGAAAATCAAGGGACCGTAGATTTAAATAGATATAAGGTTTGAATTTCAAATTCGATATCTCCAAAGTAAATCACGTTCCTGAGATAAAGGCACTTGACGGACATACAGACAGATAGATGGAAGGACAACAAAGTGATCTTATAAGGGTTCCGTTTTCCTTTAAAAGGTACGGAACCCTAAAAAGAAAAAGAAGTTAAAAGATAAAAAAGAGAATTGAAGAGCGTTGAAGAAAAAAGATATGTATTCTAAAATAGTAAAATAATCTAATTAAATTATTATTATAAAAGGCACTCGGGAGTAAAAAAAGTAATGATCTTTCAGGTCGCCTTTGTACGTTCAAGTTTAGAGCTAAGTTAAAACGAATAATAGTAAAAGAAAAATCTTAATTAACGCTCTTCCGTTAAGATCTTCACAGTAAAATTAAGGGTGGGCGTACAATAAGTATAATGTATATTTATTTTTATATATTTAATAAATATTTTTTAGCTTCGCTTTTTGAGGTAGAAGGAACCTGGGAAACTTAATGTTAAGACGTCCACTCTTATTAACACACTTTCGTTTCCTATTTTCCGCCGAATTCTGAAAGTGTTAAGTGACAGAACTCTACGCCAAGCTTTGCCTCGACACCGGAGCAAAGAAATGAAAATATAAAATATTTAATTTCCTCAAGTAGGAATCAAATCACAATCCATCGCGTTTAAAGTCACACGCTTGTGTTTAAACGCAACGACAGACCTCACTCATTCAAGGTGATGTAATTTAGTTAAATTTCTTTTTATATACATCTTCCCTACTCAGCGGAATAGATAGAATAAAGACACTACCCTCTCCACTCTCGTTCCATTTCAAAAATAGTAAAATACAATTGAAAATTTGCCAGCATTAATCATATTATTACATACATTTCTATGACAGAAATATAAATAAACAATTGGTTTTTTAACTCTAAGCTCCAAGCAGAGTAGATAATAAAAGACATTACGAGTCAAGTGGCAGAATTAAACACCGCATAATAAATAGTATGTGAAATGCAGAGACCATATAGACAATGTACAGGAACTCGGTAAAACAACATCATTAGTCCACTTTCATGAAAGAATAAAACAAGGTTGCCCTATCAAATATTTTTACGTTCAACAAAAAAAGGCAGTTAAGTGTGACTCTGGAATGATATCGTGAAGTGAACGACGTTTTTATTCCTATTCTTACAATGATATACAGTTGATTAAAGAACTCGACTAGACATCTCTGTTGTATTTACGATTTGTTTTCCTAAAAACCCTATATTACTTTCGTAATCAAAATGTATGAAATGCTTATATTTTTTTATTGTTTAAGTAAATTGGTAAGTTTTGGTTGCCTATATCGATATATATTGATATATTATAATAATATAATTTAGAAAGCGTTGTTGTTTTTAGATAACACTCCTTTTCTCATTCTCCGCGGAATTTTCGAGACGTTGCGTGTTGAAGTAACGGAACTCATCGCCGCAATTTGTCTACCAAAGGGGGGAAATATTTAATAATTATATTATTAACCAAATGGGGATCGAATCAACAACCGTTGCGTTCATTCAAATGCTTCTCATTCATTTCATTGTACTACGACGGGCATCCATCCAAGGTATAGTAGTAGTATTAATTATTATAGTATAAAGTATAGTAGTAGTATTATATATAAAAATAAAAATATACTATATAATATAATAAAAAATAAAAAAATACATCCTATAATAGTCATCTAAAAGTATATTGACACTACAGTAAATCTCAATAAAAATTTGGCCTAGAACATTTAAAAAGAACGTACAAATTCATTTTCAAAATCGAAACTTCTTTGGGCCTCAATAGTCGCATGTCAGATCCCTTTTATCCGAACATTTTTGGACCTTTCAAGATGTAAAAGCAAATGAACTGACAATCTTTTCCTATCAATGATGGATCCTTTCATCCCTGTATGCTTACGGCGCTGGCTTATTTTTTGCTGGTTGTTTTGTATAGGAAAGATTGCTTGTCCATATTTGATATGATATATTAACTTATTGGACATCAAAGCAATGGCATTTTTTATTTATTTTGGTATAAATAGATAAGCTACGGCGTTGGGTTACGTTATAAGGTATACTCTTACGATCAGCAATTTAGTCTGTGGCAAATGTATAAAAACTAGTTTTAAAATTTTGAAAAATGCCCCTGTGAATTTATCATAACGGATACCTGAGAAACCACTCGTTTCTCTTGTTTAATTTTATTATAGCTTCACAATGTATCCCGTAGGCATATCGTAGGATAAACAGAGGAAACCTAGTGCTAAAGTACGCTGTTGTTTGTGTTCTCATTATCTTCCCAATTTTTGATATATTCAACTCGGAACTTAACGCTGCACCTGGTATTCTTACAATAGGAAATGAATATTTCATTGCCTTGAGATCATTGATTATTTTCATTTCAATTCGTACAGTCGTGTTTATAGTGAGACCAGATGACCTCGGATTTGTTAAATAATGATATTTTTTTTTAATTCACCTTATATACCGATTGAACCTGGGAACCTAGTGTAAAGATATTTCCGTCGAATTCTTGAGGCATGTTGATTGTTGATTGGAGGAACTCAACACCGCGCTTTGCCTCGATACTTTTTTATTATCAGCTTCACGCTGTATCCCGCACACAGCAGGGTAGGCAATGGGAACCTAGTCTTAAGACACTCCGTTCCCCACTCTCCACCAAGTTCTGGATTTCGTGTTGAGTGGCGGAACTCAACGCCGCACTTTGCCTCGACACCAGAGGGAAGAAATGAAAATATATATTAAATGTAAATAAATATATCATTTCCTCAAGTGGGAATCGAACCAGTCGATTTTACAGTCACACTTTGTGCCCTGTGCCACGACTGGCCTTATAAACATGTTCTTATAATTAAAATACTTACAGATAAACAACTCTCTAAAGAATACTTTCAAATATAATAATACAAAAATTTCATACATAAAACCCTTACCACTTTATAAAAGGTTAACTTTTTAAATATAAACGTTTTCTATAAGCTCAAATGAGACTACAGTAAAATGTTGTATTAGCCAGCGCAACTGCGGCAAGCCGTCTATTGTGTCGCGTCAAGGCCTACTTCAGTAACCTGCGAGTAAACGGCTGGCTTCTTTTTGTCTTCATTAATATCTACGATAGTATAGAAATAAGTGTGGAATATATTTATTATACTCTTTATTGCACTTTATAATAGTAATCAGCTTCACGCTGTATCCCGCATACAGCAGGGTAGGCAGAGGGAACCTGGTGTTAAGATACTCCATTTCCCACTTTCCGCCAATTTTTGGAGGCATTGCGTGTAGAGTGGCAGAACTCAACCCCGCGCTTTGCCTCGATAGCAGAGCGAAGAAATGGAAATATAAATTTAAGTAAATATTTCATCTCCTCGAGTGGGGATCGAACCCACAACCAGTCGAATTACAGGCACACTTTGCGCGACTGCGCCACGACTGGCCTCTAGAATAGAAACAAATGTGGAATATATTTATAATACTCTTTATTGCACTTTGTAATAGTAAATACATTGTATATAATTGATAGTTCATTATAAAAAAAATTATAAAATATTTATTCAGTAAAAGCGACAGGTTGTAGGTTCGACTCCCACTTGATGAAATGAAATATTTTCATTTTCTCGCTCTGGCGACGAGGCTAAGCGCGGAATTGAGTTCCGTTACTTAAGTTTCCTATATTGATAGGAAACTTACTCATAATTTCTCCTGTCTCAAATTGAATTCAAAATTGTGTTTTATTTTATTCAAAATACCTTAAAAAATATAGTATAACTGAAAACCGACATGGCGCTATTGAAATAATTAAGGTTAAATGCAGTAGTTAAGAATTCAAATTTAATAAAGTTATATTTAATTTCAGCTTCACGCTGTATCCCGCATGCATGCATAGCGTGATGGGTAGAGAAAACCTAGTTTTAAGTCTCCGTTTGCAACTTTCTGGCGAGTTTCAGTTATCGCGTGTTTAGTGGCGGAACATTTCAACAATTTCGCCGCAACGTTAAATTTTCTTATTTAAATTTAATAATTTACAATTTAAAAAAGTGGAACTCTATTTTTTTTAAATTGTAAATGTACAATGAGGCCTAAAATACAAAAAAATATAATTTATTTATGAAATTATATTACATACATAGAATTGGAGGCTTCCAAGTAAAGCTGCTCCCAGCACATAAAATACTATAATATTTTCGTACATATTAACTTTTATCAAATAACAAAAACAATTAAAAATTTTTAAACTTTAACCTCGAAAAAATTAAAAAAAAAAGAAAGTTCCATACAATGAATCCATCACTGTCACCTGCACGTTGAAACGGCTGCTTTTAATAAAACAGCTAAATCGGTTATTTCGGTGTTACGCACGCTCTCGCCGCCATTAATTTGCTTTGGACAAGGTGTGTTTGATAGAAAATGGCGACGATAAATAAAATTTTAAATAATTAATTTATAATATTAATTGTAATTAATTATAATTATGAATAGCTGTTAATTTATAGTTTATCATAAATTTTGTGTTAAATATTGTTGTTTATTAAATTAACTGAGCTATTTGTTTGAACAGATAGGTTTAGTGGGTTACAGGTCATGACTTTCAATTCATAATAGATTTTTTGTAAAAATTTGTCTTAAGAAGCCATCGCCAAGAGACGGAGTGAGACAGAGTTTGAACGAGGAAATATAATATTGAATACTTTCATTCCTTCGCTCTGGTAAAAAGGCGTTAGAGCGCAGCGTTGAGTTCCGCCACTCAACACACATTGTATCCAATATTCGGTGGAAAGTGGGAAATGGAACTGTGTTAATGGGGGCCAAGTGTCTTAACATTAGGTCCCCAGGTTCCCTTTGCCTACCCTGCTCTGTGCGGTATTCATTTGTTAATTTATTCATTACTTTAACCTTAATTCTCTAGGAATTCTCCAAAGCTTTATACAATTTGATGTTCATAATTTTGTTTAATGAATAACATATCGTTAACTATGTAACATGAACTATTAAAGTCAAGTTGTACTCGTTATAACGTTTTCTAGGAATTTGATTGAAAATGTTTATCAGAATAACCCATGTTTCTGCATATGTATAATAATTAACTGAAATGTATCAAATATTCAACGTATATAAAGTATTTATATTTTACTAGTACCGCTCGCCCTCTTGAACGACATTATTAAATAAGCTTTACGGTATAATGGAAATATAAATTTAAGTAAATATTTCATCTCCTCGAGTGCGGGTCGAACCCACAACCAGTCGATTTTACAGTCACACTATGTGCCCCTACGCCACGACTGGCCTCAACGACATTATTATTTATTCAATAATCTGAATTGTTTTCGTGTTCTTATATTATCATTTTAAAGACAGGACATTGAGGTTTTGTTCGACTAAATTTAGTCGAAAAATATAGTCAGTTGAAATCGGTTAATGTAAAAGTATGGAGTTATAAAGTACGTAGACAAAACTTTATTTTTTTTATTTCTGTTTGAGTCTCTGTACTATTACATTGATAAACGCCCCCAATACTAGGCATTTTTTTTCACAACACACCGTGTGGGGATCGAACCCAGAACTCCATAGTTTAGGTAGGTACCTGTGTTATGGGAATCAGTGCCACTGCACCACGCAGGCCTCATAATATTTATACATATAATAAAAATGTAACTCACATCACTACCTAGTGATAATGAGAATCGCTACTATAATCTTAAATATTTTTCTCCGAAAAAATGTATGATGTATAGTCAGTATTTTAAACAGTTAACTGTTTCTGCATTTGCTATGTAAGCTTGTNTGGAGGTTTAGGTAGGTACCTGTGTTATGGGAATCAGTGCCACTGCACCACGCAGGCCTCATATTATTTATACATATAATAAAAATGTAACTCACATCACTACCTAGTGATAATGAGAATCGCTACTATAATCTTAAATAATTTTCTCCGAAAAAATGTATGATGTACAGTCAGTATTTTAAACAGTTAACTGTTTCTGCATTTGCTATGTAAGCTTGTTTTATATTTTCCCTAATAAAATCACAAAAATACTTATTTTAGTCTACAGTGGTCTAACTTCTGGTTCTCTCTACCCGCCTCGCGATATGCGGGATAAAACGTGAAGCTAAAACAGTTACGTGTTTCATTAAAAGAACTGATATAATATTACACTATATGAATTGGATTAGTATAGTTTGCCATATCTGCATTGGACAGGAGTATTAACTTTACAATAAAACAGAAACGTCAATGTTCAATCACCAGAATCATTGTGGAACTAATGTGGAGTAATTACACTAAATGGCCGTATGTATTATGGGAATCTTATTATGTTAGGCTAAAGGCATATGCCTACTATTATACCTATAATATATAGGTGCACCTGCACCTATGTATGTACGTATGTATGTATATACATATATTTGATTTATTGATGATGATTTTTTTTCAGTTTCACACTTTACCCCGCACGCAGCAGGGTAGGCAGAGGGAACCTAATCAAACACTCAGTTTCCCACTTTACGCCGAGTTCTGGAGTTATTGCGTGTTGAGTGGCGGAACTCAGCGCCGTGCTTTACCTCGACACCAGAGCGAAGAAATGAAAATATAAATGTGATTGAAGCCACAAGAAGAAGAAAAGAAAAGAAGAATGGAGTTACGGAAAGAATGGAATTGAAAAAATGTATAACTTGATTCTCATTGCTTATTCTGGTAATACGGGTAATTCAAGTTTCTTAAATGACTTAAATGCCATATAAACAAGAACTCTCAAAAAAATCTATAGTAAATTTTATCACAACTAGTGGCATATAATTTTAAAACCTAATCATTATCTTCAAAGTTAATTTTGAGGTTTCCAATAAAAAAAACACTTATACCCAGAGTGATGTATTATAATTTAATATATATAAGAAAAGATAGATTAAGTGAAAAATAATATTTCTGTTGTAAAAATCAAAATTATATTAATAATTAAAGAGAAACACGGCAAAGGTAAAACATTGCATTCAAATCGCAATAGTCTTATAGTTATTTACAAAACACGAATGCTACAGTACTAGCTTCCTTCTTGAAAGCTGACAGCTGTAGCACGAGAGTGGCATTTAAATACTTTCAACAGGCTTTCGACTTCACAACAAAAGTCTTTGGAATACTGCCTTAATAAACAATTAATTAAAATATTGTACGTGGTCCACATTTTAATTATTAAATATTGAATTCTCGTTGTAGCGTAGAAGAAACGAATTTTTGTAAGTTCCTTCATATTTGTGATGATGATGTGATGGTAATGTTAAGAGGGACACGAGGAACGTATAGTAATATATCACCTTCATGGCGCAATGGCATGAACGTCTGGCTATAAACGCAATGGATGTGGGTTCGATGCTCTCGGCGGAATGAATTAGTTTTATTTCCACACTCTGGCAAAACAAATCGCGTCGTTTAATTTTGTTAAATATCATATATATCTCGTGTAGGGAACGGAGTGTCTTAACACTAGGCTCTCTCTGCCTATTTCGCTATATGTATGTCCGCTATATGAGATTTATAACTAATTATAATCTATAACATTATGAAAACGTTAGCAAAATTTAATTAATAGCAATTCCCCAGTTTTTGAACATTCCTAAAAGTGTAAAGTTGAATACCAGATATAACGTAAAACAATCAAAAGAAATAAAAGACATTTAAAATTATTTTCTCTTTAACTTGGTTTTTATGATAGGAATATTCATTTCTAATATAACAATGCATTATTTTCATACATAGAAAAATAAGCATTGGCAAAATTACTAATAGGGTAGGTTTTCAAACTACTATATAATGCTAACGCTGTAGCGTTGAGTTCCGCCACTCAACACGCAATACTTCCAGAATTCGTCGGAAACGTCTTTCGCTCTGGTGATACAGGCGTTAGAGTACGGCATTCAGTTCCGTCACTCAACACGCATTGCCTCCAATATTCGGTGGAAAGTGGGAAACGGAACGGTGTTAATGGGGACCAAGTGTCTTAACACTAAGCCCCCAGATTCCCTCTGCCTACCCTACGGTGTGCGGGATACAGCGTGAAATTGAAAAAATATATATAAGGCTAACGATTATTACCCATACAACTTTTAATACAACTTATACGTTAATGTCAAATAGACCTAATGTTCTCTGAAACGGCCTCAACGTTCCCACTCGAACAAACTTTCGTCGTGTGGAAATTTTTAATTAGTAGCTACTAGCTAGACAATCGAACTACGAACGTACATACGTACATACATATTATATGTAAAAGGCCACCTTTTTTGAGAACCAAAAGCTAAAATTATGTTCAAATTCTTACATCGCATTACATATTGTAGAAATGCTTAATGCTAGCTTAACTTAACATAACGAAAAATTTATAAAGCCTTTTAAAAAAAATTAGGTCATCGTGACGAAATTAAAAAGTAAATAAATGTAAAAACAATGATTTTGTGGCCAGTCGATTGATTTGAGGCCAGTNCTGGTGTCGAGGTTAAGCGCGGCGTTGAGTTCTGCCACTCAACACGCAATGCCTCCAGAATTCGGCAGAAAGTGGGGAACGGAGTGTCTTAACACTAGGTTCCCTCTGCCTACCCTGCTGTGTGCGGGATACAGCGTGAAGCTGATTTGATTTGATTTTTTTTTTTTTAAACAATGGTTCTAAGTTCAATCACCACCGGAGAATATATTTATATTTAAATTATTATTAGTTATTTTTATTGTGTTAAAGATATGGTAAACGAACGTACGGGTCAAGTGATTGAACTGTACCAGCAACAATTTCCCAGAATAGTTTCCTAAAACAGTCTCCATGATAAATGTGATAGAATACGCACAACGAGGAGACCTGTACGCAAAGCCAGAGTCAAGCCTTTCACTAATTATTGCATCTCCAACTTTTCGTAACTCTACGTTGTAGGCGATCAAACGATCCAAGCTTACGTCAGTCAAGATGAGAACAGAACTACTTCATATGAGACTGAACATAGACCCTATACATGAACAATCAATATTGTGGCGTAAAGTACTGTTTTGCTCTACCGATGACAACCAGTTTCTTTCAGGCCAAGTTGGCCTTGCCTTCCAGAGATCGCGACACTAGCAGTCACTCAAAATGTTAAGGTCCAATATGCTGTGAAGGTAAGACCCGCAGGAACACAAGCAGAAATGATTATTAAATAATTTCTGCTTGTGTTCCTGCGGGTCTTACCTTTTTTTTCTTTTCATTTCCTCGCACTAATAAAGAGGTAAAGCGTGGCGTTGAGATCCGGCACTCAACACGCCATGCGTTCAGAACGCGGTGGACAGAAGGGAACGGAATTGTTTTTTAACACTAGGTCCCCAAATTTAAACTTCTTACCCTACTATGTCCGGATACAGCGTAAAAGATAAGTGTAAACATTTCTGAGGATGGAGGAGGAGGTTTGTAATGTTATTATATAAATGTAAAAGTACCTGAAGGTGGGTGTTGGTTACCACTTTAAAGCAAAAACTACTGAACCCATTTAGATGAAACTTTATGTAATAGTAGTAATATGACTTATACAAGAATAGCATATACGAGTACATAGGCCACAATTTCGATAAAGATTTTGTAAAAATTGAGTATAATATAACAATAAGTATGAGCAGGCGAAGCCGCGGTAAGATCTATAGTAAGTTATATGAGTGCGTCTGTCCTCTTACTCCTCATTAAAACGACAAATGAAACTAAAACAGCTTCTATTCTAGCTCCACAAATTGCAATTTTGTGTCGCGTGTTTGTTTAATCCTGAGGATTTTAGTTTCAAACGAAAAAATGTAGGCAAACTTTTTTATAGATTTTCTACTAATTCCAGAATTCGTCACTTGAACGAGCTGCTTTAATATCAAATTTTGCCCCCTTTTAATGCTTATTATATTTTAGGATTTAACCATAATTGTATAGTTTTTAGTTTTTTTTCCTGAACAAGTATTACCTGTAGATGCTAGCTGCAAAATTTCATAATTCTAAGGCAACGGGAAGTATGTGTTAATTTTGATTCCCTTTACAGTCTCGAAATACGCGTTTTTTCCTTAATAAACGATCATATACATATATTGTTTAAGTAAATGTAGAAATACATATTTTTCAGGAAGTCATGGAGCCAAAGATTTGAATATATGGTTTGAATTTTATCTCGACATCTCCAAGCGTTCCTAAGATAAGGGCTCTTAACAAACAGACAGATAGACAGACATAGAGACAGACAGAGAGGTGATCTTATAAGGGTTCATTTATTCCTTAAAAAAATAATTAAGTGATATTAACTTATAATTTTTATTTAATCAAATACCTTCTGGGTTACACGTTGTCCACAGAAAAAACTTAGTCATAAATCATCTATCATTTCTCTTCCTTTCTCATTAAGGATTTTCTTATGCCATTTGCACTATAGCTTTAGAAATAAAATGTTAAATATTTGTCCTTCACAAAGTCTGTACTGCGTCTTTAAACGGCACTAATCAGATTACGATATTAGCTCTAAGTGCTGAATGAGCGTGGAATAAATAAGATTACTTACTTGAAGATATTCTATTTCCTTAAACCGACTTCAATATATTACTGTAAACTTGACAGGTAGTGGGTTCAATTCCGAAGGAAATGAACTATTTAATATTTTCCTTTCGTCACTCAAGTAACAAGGCAAAGCGCGCCGTTGAGTTCCGCTGCTCAACGACACCACAGCGAAGAAATAAAAATATAAATTTAAATAAATATTTTCATTTACTCGAGTGGGGATCCCCCTGTGCCTGCGCCACAACTGGCCTCAAATTGTAATTTTAATAAAAGCAATTATTACTTTTATTAATATCCTACACAAGTAAAAGTCAATTCAAATGTGATGTTAGAATAGATTAAAATGCGGTCCAGAGTGCGCAGACCGGAGTGCGGCCATCGTAGCATATTTTTATTTACTACGAAATTTATCAGGCATCCAAGAGCTACAGTTAAAAACCCTGTAAAACTCTGTTTCTGGTTTATTATTAAAAAGTAAATACAAAAGTGTAAAAATGTCCTAAAATAGCCGAGCTAAGCTAAGGTAGAAATGGCTTTTCACTATCGGTTGGAAAGTAGGGCGGCAAAGAGGTATTCCATTCATCTTGAACAATAAGAAAGCAAACAAAAGAAAAAACCTCATATGCTAAGTTCGAACATTTTGTGATTATCCACGTCTTAAGTATCGATTTGAGTGGAAAACAAACATTGAATTGAAATGTAAAATTGTGAAATGCCATTTTTTGAAGCTTTATTTCATTCAACATGTTGAAGATGAGATACAGTTTTGAACAACAATAATAACTGTCATTCAATAGGAAACGCCTCCAAAATTCGGTGGAAAGTGAGTGTCTTAACACTAAGCTTCCTCTGCCTACATTGCTACTGAACTTAATGAAAATACTACTATTGAAAATAATTAAAAAAAAACAAGAATAATGCCTAAAATAGGTATATTTTATACATTCTCATAGCGTAGTACGTATCTACTCATATATAATACAAAGTCAAGACGTTATCTTTTTTATAATTTCTGTCTGATCTCGAGACACTGTATAAGGTTGCATAACTGAACACCGTCAGTAAAATATGCCATATAATTGTAAAGTATACTTAAATTACATCCTAAAACAAAATATTTAAAAAGAAATTAATTACTTATTCTTTTCTAAGAGGCCAGTCGTGGCGCAGTGACACGAGGTGTGACTGTAAAACCGGCTGGTTGTGGGTTCGATCCCCACTCGAGGAGATGAAATATTTACTTACATTTATATTTCCATCTCTTCGCTCTGGTATCGAGGATAAGCGCGGCGTTGAGTTCTACCACTCAACACGCAATGCCTCCAGAATTCGGCAGAAAGTGGAGAAAGGAGTGTCTTAACACTAGGTTCCCTCTGCCTACCGTGCTGTGTGTGGGATACAGCGTGAAGCTGATTTATTCTTTTCTAAAAAATACCTAGAGTAAATTCGTAATTGGAAAAAATACACATTCTACTTCTTACGACGCAAATTACCCAAGTTTGTTTGCGTAACTTGACAAATTAATCTTCAAGCAGGAAATTAAATGAATCAAGAGCTGTCAACGATATCACTGGGAAAACGCGCCTCGAGGTGAAATCATTACGATACGTATTATTTATTAGTGGTGAACATGTATCATATATAAAGATAACAGAGTATATTATAAGAAATATTATAGTATTCAAAATTCTGTACTGTAAACAACTGATATTATTTGGCCCTGATTTGTCTTACCTGAATGAGAAACTTTCATTTTTCTCTTCTCTAAGAAAAGTTATATAAGCTTAGTATTCTATTAAAAAAGATAATGTTCATACATAACATTCACTTGAAGAGAAGAGGTGAGCTCTCTCTTAAATACAGATTTGTTCCTAGATTAGAAGCCAGAAAAACATTTTATAACTGTATTACTTGTTGTTATTTTAAATAAAATATCATTCTCCATATTGGGTATCGCATCTAGCACCCATACTTTAATATGAAACTGTATATCGAGTCTATCATGCACATATTTAGATGTAATGGGATTTTGGTCTCATAGCCTCCAATGTACTGTCAGACCCATTAATCCGCAAATAGGTCTATAGAGACCAGTCACTTGCAGATATTGGGGATATAGGATAAGGATGAAATACCTGTACTATATCTCACGGTAACATGTTTCTTATTATACTAATTTTCGTTAAATGTTGAAGTAAGTAACAGACATGGAAGTTGTTATATACTATTGTATAATTTAAAATTGAGGCCAGTCGTGGCGTAGGGTCACAAGTGCGGGACTGTAAATGCGACCAGTTGTGGGTTCAATCCCCACTCGAGGTAATGAATTATTTAATAAAATGTATATTTTCATTTGTCTTTAAGGCAGTACGGCGTTGAGTTCTGCCACTCAACACGCAATGCCTCCAGAATTTGGCGGAAAATAGGGAACGGAGTGACTTAATACTGTGTACGAGACCCAGTGTGAAGCTGCATAATTTTAAACTTATTATAGTTTAAAAATTCTAATTTATTATAGTATTTATAGTCTTTATTGTCTCTTAAACGAGTTTAGGGCTACATATATTAAATACTAGCGGCTCGCCCACGGCTTCGCCCGCTTAAAATACATGATTATTGATTTAATAAGCAGAATTGATTGACAACTATAATAAAATAATGACTTCTAATATGATTTTTTTACGACATTATCGTCAAAGAATTTTTGATTGTTTTAAATAAAAAAATACGACCATTGTTGATATTTGATATTTATAAAATATACATAAAGCTAATTATTTATTACACGTATATATTTTTGTAACTTTATGTTCTTTTTACCTATATAATATACTCTGTTAAATGTGCTGATGTCAGTGAATAATTTAATTTACTCATTCAGAAACAGCCTTAAATGTTAAATTATTGATTTGAAGGATTCATAATATTCTTTGTAAAATAACTGTAATAATTGCATATTAACTCCTGTACAGTTTTTAAATTAGTTACATATATTATATGAACGAACCAACCAAAAAATCTTTGTATTTACTTGATATTTCTTTCAAGATCGTTCTTTATCTCTGTGTTGAATTAATTACGACTTCTTTCAAATGACGATAACTTTTTTTTTAATGAACCGATTTTGATGAACTAAACTTTAGTAGTTAAGTTGAGTTAAAACAAAGCAATTGGTGAAATTTTCAAGTAAATCGGTTCAGTACTTTCAGAGAAAAATGCGGACAAAAATATGTCGACAGACAGACAGACAGACAAGAAATTCAAAAAAAATCTTTTTGCTTTCTATTATTCTTTTTAAGTGTCCCTCTATCCATTTCAATCAAAATTACTAAATGTACAGACAAAATATTTTTACTGTCTTATTATATATAGAGATTATCTCTTTATGGGACTCAATTTAAGAATCTTAACTCTTTATTTGGATCTTTCTGCTCACCAGACATATGCGTATGCAGTAAGTGTTTGACGACATTACAAATATATATTTATATAGAAGTAGAGGAAACCTAGTGTTAAGGCATTCCGTTCCCCACTTTCTGCCGAATTCTGGAGGCACTGCGATTTGAGTGGCAGAACTCAATGCAGCGCTTTGCCTCGACACCAGAGCGAAGAAATGGAAATATAAGTAAATATTTCATCTCCTCGAGTGGGGTCGAACCCACAACCAGTCGGTTTTACAGTCACTCTTTGTGCCCCTGCGCCACGACTGGCCTCAATCATTTATATATATGTATATCTTAAACATTCTTATTATACCTTTTTAATCTCTGATGAATAAACACATTCATGTGCCCACTCACTTCACATTCTATTTGAATTCAATATGTTTATTTAGCCTCGACAACTTATTTAAAATGTATAAAAGAGCTGCGTTTGAACTACTAATTGACAATATTCTATTGAAAAGTGGCGAAACACGTATGTGACTGTTTGCATTCACTTTAAAAGAAAATTACTTTATTCTGTTTCGTCAGAACATTTCTTTGAAAGAAAATAATATTTGTACAAGTAGTATGCTCATTTATGTTCTTTTTAAGAAATAACAATCTGCAATAGTTGTACCTATAGTCGATATTTTTTCCCACATTACAAAAGTAGCTTAGGATAAAGACTCCGTTCTCCACTTTCTGTTCAATTTTTAAAAAACAGTGTAAAGTTATGAAACTCAACAACAGGTTTTACTCATCAGAGTACCTACTCTGGTGAGTGAAATCTGATAAATTTTCAATACCTATTGAAAATTTTGATATAATCTCTCCCTGGAGTTGAAATTGAACTCTGCGCCATGATATGTATAAGTATATTTGATGCTGCATTTATTTTGTTTACTTGTAATATTTACCGAATAAACAGTTTAAAGATCGGTGGGCTATTCATATTTTATAATGTTTGATAAATATATCCTTAAGTTATATGTGCCAATGCTACAATATTTATTGAAATCGTTTCTTAATATTAAGATAGTATGGAAGAAAGGTTAAAACCGTAAATAAAATATTGAATTATTCTGAGATAATTTCTTATAAAACGATAAATTTATTGTGACATAGATTACATTACATAGAATTTTAAATATATTTTCTCTAAGTAAACACACACAACAAAAACAAAGTTGTAAGCTCTTATATCGCTCCCCCAATTAATAAAGCTTTACACGTAAAGCCCAGTACTAAATGGGCGCCATAAAAATGACCACATGGTTCCAAAACTTTTACAAATAGCTTCGTAAACACAATATTATATATTGTGAGAATCTATCTATATTAAGAAAAATATATAATACTAGCGGCCCACCCGCGGCTTCGCCCGCTTAAACTACATGATTATTGACTAATAAACAGAAATGATTGACAACTATAGTCACTTCTAATATGATTTTTTTACTACACTACCGTAATTTCTATAAAAGTTTTTGATTGTTTTGAATTAAAAAATACGACCAATGTTGATATTTGATATTTATAAAATAAACATAAAGCTAATTATTTATTATACATGTATATTTTTCTAGCATTACGTTCTCTTTACCTATGTAATGTAAGTTTCATCAAAATTTTAAAACTCTGTTAAATGTGCTGATGTCAGTGAGTAATTTAATTTACTGCTTCAGAAACAGCCTTAAATGTTAAATTATTGATTTGGGTAAGGATTCATAATATTCTTTATAAAATAACTGTAATGATTGCATATTAACTCATGTACAGTTTTTAAATTAGTTATATATATTAATAGTTAAATGTACAATTGGTAAATATGTAGTAACAGTGTACACGTAGATAGGATGTTTTTAGGAATTTTTATATAGATTTATTTCAAACGAACGAACGAACCAAAAAATCTATGTATTTACCTTGATATTTCCTTGAAGATCAAATCGTTCTTTATCTGTGTTGAATTAATTACGACTTAAACTTAACTGTTATGAAAGTAATTAAAAATTCAATTTTGCTTACTTTATTGTATCAAATATTGTATAATAGTGCTTCAAAAATATATATTTTTATCAACAGTCATATAACCAAGACGTTTCGAATGTCATTGGTTTTGCCAAGAATCTTACGATCGCGATTGCTATGTAACATTCGCAGGCAAACTAATGCCTCGAGTTCATTTCAAATGACAATAACTTTTTTTTTAAGGAACCAATTTTGATGAAACAAAACTTAATTGTTGAGTTAAAACAAAACTATTGGTGAAACTTTTAAGTAAATCGGTTCAGTACTTTCAGAGAAAAATGTGACCATACAAATCGACAGACAGACAGACAGACAGACAGGCAGACAGACAGACAGACAGACGAGAAATTCAAAAAACATTTTTTTGCTTTCTATTATTCTTTTTAAGTGTCCCTCTATCCATTTCAGTCAAAATTACTAAATGTACAGACAAAATATTTTCTGTCTTATTATATAAGAGATTAAGGATGTGCAGAAAAATAAAGTGGGCCTATATTCTTTGCAGTTTCCTTAAATAAATATACTCGTACATATAAAAACATAACATTTGTGGAGTATAATTTCACACTATTAATAAGAAAAATATTTTTGGACATATTCAAAAATATGAAAGTTGCTGGACTCGACAGCTGTTGTGGGTTCAATTTCTACTCGCAAGAATTAATTATGTATATTTTTGTGAAAATGGTTTAGTGCCGCAACACGCAGTTTCTAAAATTGAGGGGAAAGTGGGAAACGGAGTGTCTTAATACTAGGTTCCCTCTGTCTACCTTGCTGTGTGCGGGATATAGCGTGAAGTAGATTTTATTTGAACGTAGCTGGACTCTAAATTAAGATATATTAATTCGATGATACTTTTTGTCTTCTTTAATTTAATCGACTTCCGTAACGAGAAGGTTATCAATTCGACCGTATTTTTTTTATGTTTGTTACCTCAGAACTTTTGACGGGGTGAACCGATTTTGTTAATTCTTTTTTATTTGAAAACTGGTCTATTTCTGACAATGCGATCCATGAGAAAATCATAAATGTCGTAAATTTACTTTAAGCATGTACGCGACAAATTTACGAATAACTCAACATCGATGATTCTTTTTTTATTGGAAAGGTATTCCTTCAAGAGTAGTCTGATTATGGGTATGGGTCCAGTGTAATCCAGTTTTTTTTTGTTATAAATTGTAATTATGGATATTGTCCCCTGCAAGGCAAAGATTTTAATTCAGATGCATCGATTTTTTTTAAATAAAAAATAAAATATATAGGACCTTGAATAAGTGTTTTTTTTGTTTAAAAAAATTAATTTAAAATATAATGCTTACAATGACATTACTCAAAGTATTGTCCATCATTAGAGACCACTTTCTCCCATCTCTCTGGTAGCAATTGAATCCCCCGTCGGAAAAACGACTCATCTTTCGAGGCAATCCAGGAATCAAGCCATTTTTCGGCCATCAAGCCATTCTTCAAAAGAATGGAAGCGCTGCTCGCTTAAACCGTGCGCCATCGACCAAAACAAGTGATAATCGGAGGGGGCTATGTCCCGTGAATACAGCGGGTGGAATAGAACTTCCCATTGAAGTGTTTCCAGGTATTCCAAGTATATCCGAGCATTATCATGTAATAAAATCACTTTGTCGTGTCTCGGCTCGTATAGTGGCCGCTTTTCTATTAGAGCGCGACTCAAACGCATCAACTGAAGTCGATAGCGAGCTCTCGTGATAGTTTCATTAGGTTTAAGCAGCTTATAATAAATTACGCCCGGCTGATCCCACCAAATGCAGAGAAGAAGCTTAGAACCATGGATATTTAGTTTTGGCGACGATCTTGATGCGTGATCCGGCATGCCCCACGATTTTTTTCGCTTTGGATTGTCGTAGTGAATCCACTTTTCATCCTCAGTGACCATACGGTGCAGAAAACTTTTCTCTTTTGCCGTTGAAGCAACAATTCACACATGAGAAAACGTCGCTCTACGTCTCTCGGCTTCAACTCATACGGCACCCAATGCCCTTGCTTTTGGATCATTCCTAACGCTTTTAAACGTTTTAAAACTGCTGAGGCATCTACTTGTAACGTTTTCCCAAGCTCTACTAAAGTCTGACATGGATCTTCTTCAAGCAATGCCTCCAATTCTTTGTCTTCAAATTTTGTCTGTGCTCCAGAACGCTTTTTGTCTTCAAGGTCAAAATGATTACTTTTGAAGCGCCTAAACCACTCTCTGCACGTTGTATTCGACAAAGCATTGTCACCATATGTCTCAACGAGAATTCTGTGTGCTTCTGCTGCAGATTTTTTCTGAATAAAGCAGTGCAATAAAATTCCCCGCAAAAACACTTTATTTGGCACAAAAGTACACATTTTCACAAAGGGAAAATAAATATGTAGTTGACACTGTAGTAAACACTATTCTACTATAATTTGAGGTTACATATAGTGCTACTTTGGATTCGTTACCGTACGAAATTCCATGCACAGAGTGCCGCAACCCCATCTTTCAAAAAACAGCGAGAACTTATTCCTAATATTTTCAAAAAGTTCCTTTTCATTTATTAACCTTGAATAAGTTCTCTTTTGAAAGATGGCGTTGCGGCACTCTGTGCATGGAATTTCGTACGGTAACGAATCACCAAAGTAGTACTATATGTAACCTCAAATTAAATAACCTCAAAAACACCGAGAACTTATTCGACATAGCGCTAATACTTTCGACATAGCGCTAACCTTCAATTCACACAACATCATGAATGAATTATTTAAATTTCTTCGTAATGTTTCGCAACCTGAAATGTTTCGATAATAGGTTGGAAAATGAGAAACGAAGTGTCTTAACACTAGGTTCATCCTTCCGGGCCTGCCATATCTGGGTTACTTATAATAATTACTAATTTAACATCATTTATTCTAATAAAGGACAAAAAGCCAATTTGAAATTTTGAACCCAAAGATTTCTAACCAAAAAAAATAACAGTTGCTCACCACGATACTCTAAGGTATTTAAATTCATACAATAAAATAACATTCGCAATCCGTTATCATGCTAACAGATGAGATGGATAAAGGTTGGTATTTGTCAGGCAAGTCGATCGCAACAAACTAGGCCGTATCTGGGATGGAATTCCAATAATATTTCACAGGCCACCCTTTGCCCTGATTGCCTTGATGCAGGAGCGAGGAGCGATTGTTGTAGGCCAAGCTTATACTAAAATTTATGTAAATTATTCTTGTTGCTGTGATTGTGGTGCAGAGGACCGTCAATCTGATTTTAAATGCGACGGTTGTAGATTCAAACCAGATTTGGGGTAGTGATAATTATGTACATTTAAATCTTTTTCGCTACCGTATGATGGAATCCAGATTTGGTTTCCGCCACTCAAAATTCAATGTGTCGAAATTGGAAAATGATAGAGTTCATGGTATTTCACAATAAGTTTTGTTTGTCTATTATATGGAGGAAAAAATATATAATATAAATATAATTTTGAGCTAAACAAAATCTCATTGTAAACCAATACGTATAAAAAAAATTTGAAATTGCAAAATAGAGCTAGGATCCTTCTGCTCCAAAACAGCAGTTTTATAACCATACACAAAAACAGCTGGAGCAAAAAATATTCAACTTCAACTTGCCACAAAAACAGATAAAAAATATAACCTATTAGAGAAACTTGGCGACGACAGATTCGCTAGTAACTTAAATCGCAAGGAAGGAAGGCTTCCGTTTGGCCCGCGCCCGTGCAGCGGTCTGGTACTGACATCCCATTAATTTGGGTGCAACTACCGTTTATACACCGGGATCAGGGATTGGTGGTTTTCCTTAGTATTTTTATATAAATTTATATAAAATTTTGGACAGGCCGGTCGTGGCGCAGTGGCACAAAGTGTGACTGTAAAATCGACTGGTTGTGGGTTCGATCCCTACTCGAGGAAGTGAAATAAGCACGCAATGCCTCCAGAATTCGGTGGAAAATGGGGAACGGAGAGTCTTAACACTAGGTACCCTCTGCCTATCCTGCTGTGTGCGGGATACAGCGTGAAGCTGATTTAATTTAATTTAATTTGATTTAAAATTTTGGACGGTTATTTGTGTGCTTATATCTATGATTAAATGAATGGATGGCGAGTAGAGAACGAAATTAGTTATTGAAAACGCGTTGCCTTAGCAACTTGTATGTCGATTTATATAAAAGTATATAATTTGGTTTAACATATTAAGGTATGGTGTGTAAATGTTATTTTATTTATTTTAAGTTTTTCTTTTACGCTTTATCCCGCATATAGCATTCCACCGAATTCTGGAGACAATGCGTGTTGAGCGGCGGAACACAACGCCGCGAACAATGTAAAATATTATTAAAACAATAATGTATAATATTATTAAAAAAGTGCAAAAGATTTTTGCACTTTTTTATTTATTTATTTGGACATGCAATATTTGTTACATTTATTCATGTACAATATAATCATAGCAGCGCGAGCAGAGTGTTAAGACACTCCGTTCTTCATTTTACGTGTTACTGATAATTAGACTATGTAAGGAGTGGGGGAACTAAACATTACGCTTTGTGCCAGGAAAATTTATATAATTCATAATTGATATTGATTTTGGCTATTTACTTTAACTAAACCGGCCCATCTAAGCTAAATGAGAAATAGTTGTATCAATTCTAGAACCTTCTCGTAAATTGTTTACAATAAAGATTTAATACTTTTCACGTTTCTGATGATCGGTGAAGACTTTTTACACATTATTATTTTAATCGGTGTTTATATGAATTTTAGTTTTTATTATATTTTTTAAAGGCGTTAAGTTATTACAGAGCATAAATTTTACGTCGATAAATTTTTAATTATGATATTTCAGAAAAAAAATATTGAAATTTTTCACATTTATTTCTCAAAAATAATGATATGATACAAGTCATTTGAACACTTTTTTGGTAAATCTTCAATAACCTCAATAGAGGCCGAAAAAGAATAACGTATTACTTATACACATCTACCGTAGCGTACCTCCTATTAAATGAAAAAGTTATAATGGAGAGCCTTTTCTCAATTTTTTTCTTTAATATTTTAAAGATGTCTAATTGATGATTTTAGAAAGAATTTTATTATATGGCATGATTTTAGATAACATATATCAAAGAAGCCATATTAAATGCTAGGACAATACCACCTTCTCCTATAGTAATATCTTTATTTACTCTAAAAAAATATATGCTACATAACTATACTTTTTGTATAAAATAAAATCCTCAAAAAAAAAAATAAACCTAAAAATGTCATCCCAACAGATTATACTAAAAAAAATACAACAAAACGCAAGGACTATGAGGATACTCCATCAAATAAAATCCATGCAAAGTAGACGTGCTTAAAATAATGAAATGTAACTTAGTACGTCGAGGATTCAATTACATTAACGCATAAAAAGCTTCGAGGGCCTGAGTGTAAAAAATATCCATAGACTTAAAGCCGAAAGTGAATTTTAGATCAAGTATTTTTTTTACAGCCATCTTTCCAAGTTCGTGGCGATATCTCATGCTTAAGCCCTATTTTGAATGCAACATTAATTTTCAATGTTTTTTTGTTAGGAATAAATTGACTACTTCGCGTTTTGTATCAATCATTAAATCTTTATAGAGGGTTGACGAAAGATCTGAAAGGAAAACTTGTGTGATTTTTTTTTTGTATTTTTTAATATGTATATTTATGGGTTTACTAATATAGATATTATTTATTACTTGTTAAATCATTTAGATTTAGAGAGTTCTATTCTCAGTGTTATGCTTTTATCTATATCTTAGTGTCATGCTTTTTCTCTGAATTTATAACAATATCGTGAGAAACTTATGGGAAAACAGTGTCAAAACATTTCGCACCTCTACTTTCCGCCCAATTTTCGAAACATGCGTAATTAATAGCGGACATCCAGACGATGTATTACAGAACTCAAATGTAACTAGATTCATTTAGTCAATTAATCATAAATTATATCGATATTTAAAAAGTCCGATTAAACTCATCTAAGAAGGCCATTAAGTGATCCGATAAGAGTTCCTGCCAACAAGTACATAATGTACATAATGAAAAAGGCGATCCTATCTCTGATTCAATTTCCAAGAGGAATTGTTGAGAAATGGAAATTAATACAGTCCGGTAATCATCGGAGGTTAAAGTTAGAAATCGCTTTAAGGTAAGCCCCAAGAAATGGAAGATTAAAGAGATGTTTTCAAAACGACAGAGGATATTCAATGCGTTGTCATTACTTTTGATCTGGTGAAATTACAGATGTTTATGTTTTGGGGCTGAATTGAGTTTCGTTAGAATCATAATTATATTTTTTATAGAGCTCATGTAGAAGAAAATGGATTTTAATATAAGGTTTTTAAAAATATATCAATGTGGCCAGTCGNGCACGAGGTGTGACTGCAAAACCGACTGGTTGTGGGTTCGATCCCCACTCGAGGAGATGAAATATTTACTTAAATTTATATTTCCATTTCTTCGCTCTGGTATCGAGGTTAAGCGCGGCGTTGAGTTCTGCCACTCAACACGCAATGCTTCCAGAATTCGGCAAAAAGTGGGGAATGGAGTGTCTTAACATTAGGTTCCCTCTGCCTACCCTGCTGTGTGCGGGATACAGCGTGAAGCTGTTTTTTTTATGAAGAGAAACACTTTTTTTAGCTTCACGCTGTATTCTACACATACCCCAGGGTAGGCAGTGGCAACCTGGGACCCAAGTATATAGAGACTCCAATCCCAATGGGTTGGACCGTTCAACTAAACAGAAAAAAAGCTTAAAGCTACTTTTTATTTATATTTTCATGGATTCATATTTTAGAATATTTCAAAAACATTTAAAACACGAAACGGATTCACAGCAAAAAATCCTCACCACCTACAATCCTATTTGTTGATAAACCGATCGAATGAAAAAAGAAACATATCTATACATACGATTTCATATATACCAAAAGCAAATTCAACTTTATACGAAATATTTTTTAAATTATCCGTAAACAAACAATGAACGGCAGCTTCAAAGGGCTTTGACGAACTTTTTTATACCCAAAAGGAACTTAACGAGCGGTAACGAGTGCTCCCAAAATACAGGTGTAAAATCCTACAGGACCAGCAGGATCCAGCTTTGCGGTAATTGAGCAAGCGTTTTGAGTGAAATATGTAGATATGCCCGTCTAAAATTATATGATAATCAGGTGGAATAAAAAATTATGGTGCTTTTTCCCTTCGTTTATGACTTTTGAGAATGTCAGTTAAGTGTAATTTATTTTAGTATTAGTGGAACTGCTTATCTGTTTGGAAACGGAGAATGGAGTGGCTGATTATTATTTAGTGGGGTACGGAAGTGTTTTAATGAGAACGGAGTTTCTTAACCCTAGTTTCCCAAGTTCCCTCTGCCTACCCTGCTATGTGATGAAGCAAAAAAAAGATTATTACTATTGATTTTCTAAAACTAAAAGATCTTTCAATTGTTTTTTAGCTTGATACTTTATCCCTAGCAGGGTAGTCAGAGAAAATAGAGAATCAACGCTACGATCTCTCCATTTCTCTTTCGGCTGGTCCACTCATCTTTCATCAATATGCTCATGACTAATGATAAAAAGCACGAGCACGCTTTTTATGTGATCTTCCAATATCATCGATACTGTGTTGTCGAAAGTCTTCGCAAAAATATGTTGTGTTAAAAATCTTGCTTTTTACAAAAAAAATCTTTCTTGTCAATGTTTTCTCTAGATGTGTCCAAATCAGCTAAGCACGTTCTGTGTCTCATGAACAATACAGAAAATATACTTCATTTTTAGAGTTAAAACATACTGTTATTATGGTTATTATGTACATACAAGTAGTTTATAAATGCTAACAATATCCTGTTCAAGACAAAGTTTCGTGCATCTTCGTCTAAGTTTAATGTGGTTTAATACTTAAGGCATTCACTATAAACTCTTGTGTTCCAATTTATTTATAGACTAGTTTTTACCTGCGGCTTCGCACTCGTGGCCAAATCGAAATAACTAAGAGTCGTGACATATGATATAGTTTAAGTTCGGGAATGATTGAGATTCGATTATTACAGAAAGTTGAGTTTTTATGATTAAAATCTGTATTCAAGTATTAACATTAAACATCAAAAACACCACTTGTTTGTGGTTAATTTAATTTTTAATAATTATGCAGAAGCATTCAGTTCTTAACATCTGAAAGATCTCAAGCTGATCTCCATTTTTCTTTCATTTGAAAAAATTACTATCAAACCAAAGAAGTATGTTTTTTCCTACCAAAATCTAATCACTGACCATTGTATTTCCGAATTGCATGTTAATGGCGTCGACTTTATATAAAATACTTCATAAATATTTAAAATACTTGATCATTACTTGGTCATCGGGGCGAAAAGGTACGGCTGCTTGGGACAGATGGATGACGCTGTGGCGTCGCGCCAGTTAAACACGACATTGTAGGTTCGATTTCCACTCGAGAAAACGAATTATTTTTATTTCTACGCTCTGTTAACAAGACCAAACGCAGCATAGAGATCCGCCATTTAATACGATAAGGAGTGTTTCAACACTAGTATCCCTCCGCCTATACTATATACTAATATATGCGGAATACATTGCGAAAAAAGTAATAAAAAAAATATTTAATACAAATTGGAGACAAAGGGGAGCTTTTTTGCGTTTAAGCTGTTTCATATTACCGCACTGCAATAAAACCGTGACGGCGACGTAACAAAGCCAATCCAGTACCAATACATTTGCATTCAAATCAATTTATATACGTCGATCACAATTAAGAGATAGGAGACTTTAGTGAAATACATTAAAAGTAAAGATTTTATTTATAGAAATAAATTTTTATTTCTCAATTTCTTTGTTTTTAAATCTCAATTTTTTGTTCTTATATAATCTTATATGGGAAAAAAATATAATATTATATATATTTTTGATAGAAGAATAGAGAAATAATATGTATCTATATTTATACATGAAACATTTATATTTCATCTCCTCAAGTGGGGAACGAACCTACAACCCGTCGATTTTACAGTCACGCTTTGTGCCCTTGCGCCACGACTAGCCTCAAAAACATTCAGTTTCCTAATACAATAAAAATAACCTAAGTAAAAAAAAAGTATCTATTATATACAACGCTCTAAAAAAAGTACAATTCAATTTAATATTTATTGCTCTGTATAGTTTTGTTTACTTTTTCACAATATCAAAAGTGTCTCATTTAAGTCATTTTCGATCTAAGAGAGTGTTATATAGATATTTGTCTAAGATATGTTTAGTTATACCGTCTGAGGAGGGATTGGAACCGCCACCCCTTCGGAAGTACTCGTCTGGCACATTGGAGTGCTTTCAAACGGAACATTTTTGCTACTAAATTTTCTTCAATTCCAAATGGTGTTCTTGCTTTTTTTAATATGGATGCAGCGTGGAGGAGGACTTTTTTGTGTAACTAATATTATTATACATTTTTTCTCTATGTTAAGTGCTTATAAATACTAATGTATATAGATAAAACTCTTCCGTTACTGAATGATTGATCTGTGATTACAGAGCTATGCGGCGTTAAACGCTGAAGTTTGTCCGGTAGGCTCCTTGAAGAGTATAGGGCAGTGCTAATAAACGCATCCTCCACATTTTTGAGTGAAAGAGTAAACAGAAATTTTCCATTTAACATCCTAAAATCCACGAAAACAAACCTGTAGGCGACGATTAGTTTAATTTTATCACATTTTTAAACTTAAGTGAATTCACTTAATATTCTCAAGTGAATTTGGTTTGGTAGTGTTTATGTGTTTCAGAAAGTTAGTATTTTTCGCTGTAAACCAAAACGGCGGTTAGGCTCGAGTTGCACTCAAGGAAATGTTTAAATTAATGCTGTTCCCTATAGTGTTATTATATAAAGTTGGGTTCTGCGTCACATCTCCAGTTTCTCTGTTTCAGTGGAAATAAAAGTCCTGGCGACCTGGTGCCTTAAGAAATTTAACCAAACGAAAATTTTACCAGACGACGCACTCTATCTAAGCAAAACCGTAAAATATTTTATAATAACGAGGCCGTCGTAGCCTAGGGGCACAAGGGTGTGACTGTAACGCGACGATTATGGGTTCGATCCTCACTCGAGGGAATTAAATTTCTTCGCTCTGGCCCCAAGGCAATAGCCCGGCGTTTAGTTCCGCCACTTTGGAAAATTCGGCGGAAAGTGAGTAACGGAATGTCTTAACACTAGTTTCCCTCTGCCTAAATTGCTGTAGATGGGATATAGCGTTAATTTTGATTTCAAATCTATTTTGCGTATTAAAAAAGATAATATCAATTAAATTTAAATTACATGATTTTTAGCGGGTTAATTTCTCCTTAAGAATATCTTATCGGATTAAAATTTGTTTACTCATAAGGTATTGTTGAAAGCTACTTTGTCAAAGATTCCATATTGTTTTTGGGACAATAAATGTTCTAAATCATGAACCGTAGCTTGTGGTTAAATTATTTAAAAGTTAAAGAAGGTATCGGGCATTCTCTGATTTATTTTGAAAATTATATTAATAATAACAAATTAATAAAATTAATACTATGCAATGCCTCGAATATTACACGTAATGCCTCGAAAATTCGACAGAAAGTGGGAAACGTAAGTGTCTCAACACTAGGTTCCCAGGTCTCTCTGCCTTCCCTCCGGGATACAGCGTGAAGCTACAAAAATAACCTATGTTTTGTTATATAGGCAGAAAGAATTTGAGGCGTTTTTGGGGAACGGAAGTGTCTTAATGGGAACAGAGTGTCTTAACAGTAGGCTCCCAGGTTCCTTTTGCCTACCGTACTATATACATATGTGCGGGATACACCGTGAGTTAAAGAAAAACAATACACATGTAGTGCAGGCTTAATATAACTTTAAATTGGAATCAATGTTAACGACTCATCTGTTCTAGAATAAATATTATTTGTACATAATTATCAATCTTGTAGCTTTAGGTAGCTTTATAATAATTTAACATGTATACATATATATTCATTTATGCTCTCATAATTTATTCAGTTTTAGAAAAAAAAAATTAAAAAATGTAATAAAAGTTTTCGGGTTTATAATATCTAAATTTCCATTTTGTAACACAACATTCTCCATATGACAATATACTTCTTACCCATTTCCAACAATTTCGATACAAAATATACCTAATTTACCCAAAAACATAAAGCTTACAACACACTACATAAACAAAACAAACACAAAAAAATATTAAATCTATAATACTTACAAAATAACTCGTAGCGTTGCGATAACTTTGTATCTCTACGAAGGGGGCGCACGTCCACCCTCTACACGCGCCCGGACGGTCTGACGCATCCCCTGACTAAGGGATGATACGGAAACGTGGGAAATAGTGAAATGAAATATAGTATACAACAAAGTTTTTTTTTTTGCTTTTGATAAAAGATTTAAATTTGAATCGTCGGAATTGAGTCCGTTGGGCGGCAAAGAGGCAGATTGTAAATGCAACGATTGTGAGTTCGCGAGAGGCGTTGAGTTCTGCCACTCAACACCCAATGCCTCCAGAATTTTTTAATAAATTATATACATATATCAGCTTCACGCTATATCCCGCACACAGCAGGGTGCGGGTAGGTAGGCAGAAGGAACCTAGTGTTAAGACACTCTGTTTCTCACTTTCCGGCGAATTCTGGAGGCATTCCGTGTTGAGTGGTGGAATTCAACACCGCACTTTGCCTCGACACTAGGGCGGAAAAATTAAATATAAATTTACATAAATATATTAACGAAAAAAAAAATGAAATAATTAATTATAAATAAACATTATAGTCTTAAGTAAATTGAAAAATAAAAAAGTTTTTTTTATTTTTAAATCAGGAGATAATTGGAAGTTTATAAATAGGTGCGCAACTTAAGCTTCGGGATTAGTACCGACACCTGAGGTCAGAAAAAGCTTTTTCACCAAGTTATGATTAGACACAATTCTGCCAAGATGTTCTATGTATAAAGTTTGTTTTAAATAATATACGAAGAAGGTATAGTAAATCCAAAGAAAACTTATTTAATTAAGACTACTATTTTATAAATATAATGTGCGTGGGACAACGAGAAGCTGAGGCAGAGGGAGTCTAGTGTAATCTAGTTAATACACTCCGCTCACAACTTTCCGCTGAATTCTGGAAGCATTGCATGTGGCGGAACTCAACGCCGCACTTTGCCTCGGCATTAGGGCGAAAAATTGAAAATAATAAATATTACATTTCCTAGAGAGGGAATCGAACTCATAACTTGTCGCGTTTATAGTCACACATATGTGTCCCTGCGCCACTACTGGCCTCAATGTATTTTAATACATTTTTGTTTTTATTTATTATATAAGATTTGTCCCCGAGACCGTATTAGGTAAGAAGAATGTGGAAATGCGAATATTTAAAAATCTAAATTGAAATGCTTTCCAGCGTGAGATTTACCAGACGCAGCGTATGCGGTTAGACATTATTAGATAACAACCAAATTATTTGGGACTCAAAAATGTTTTTATATTTGAACATTATAAGTATGCTGACATGCTTAATGTGTTATTTCACACTTAAGAAAGAAAAATATATTTTTTATATAGAAAACGTATAAAAATTTTGACGAAGCGAGATTTGTACCAGTGCGGCCGCGCCTCCTGGTAACCGACAAAGTTCTTTAAAAACGTGTACGAATTTATTTGACAGTTTGTTTATATATTTACAATATAGTCTTAACTAGCGGCGTAATCGACCACCTATAATTCTTCCATTATGCTGCATTTTTTATTTATATATATTATACAGAGTGGAAGCATCAGTGCTCCTTTTACGGAAACAGCATATAGGGTAAAATATTTTATGCCCATACCTAAAGAAATTAATTAAGATACCTCAACAGTTTAGACGTATGATTTTTTTTCATTTAACGATGTTTATCTATATCTATATTTCGTGTGATGCAGTTACGCATAGATACCAATAACGTAAACACATACTACTACAAAAATATAGGACCTTTAATAAGTTCTCGCTGTTTTTTGAAAGATGGCGTTGCGGCACTCTGTGCATGGAATTTCGTACGGTAACGAATCACCAAAGTAGTACTATATGTAACCTCAAATTATAGTAGAATAGTGTTTACTACAGTGTCAACTACATATTTATTTTCCCTTTGTGAAAATGTGTACTTTTGTGCCAAATAAAGTGTTTTTGCGGGGAATTTTATTGCACTGCTTTATTCAGAAAAAATCTGCAGCAGAAGCACACAGAATTCTCGTTGAGACAATGCTTTGTCGAATACAACGTGCAGAGACTGGTTTAGGCGCTTCAAAAGTAATGATTTTGACCTTGAAGACAAAGAGCGTTCTGGAGCACCGACAAAATTTGAAGACAGAATTGGAGGCATTGCTTGAAGAAGATCCATGTCAGACGTTAGTAGAGCTCGGGAAAACGTTACAAGTAGATGCGTCAACAGTTTCAAAACGTTTAAAAGCGTTAGGAATGATCCAAAAGCAAGGGCATTGGGTGCCGTATGAGTTGAAGCCGAGAGACGTAGAACGACGTTTTCTCATGTGTGAATTGTTGCTTCAACGGCAAAAGAGAAAAGGTTTTCTGCACCGTATCGTCACTGGGGATGAAAAGTGGATTCACTACGACAATCCAAAGCGAAAAAAATCGTGGGGCATGCCGGGTCACGCATCAACATCGTCGCCAAAACCAAATATCCATGGTTCTAAGCTTCTTCTCTGCATTTGGTGGGATCAGCAGGGCGTAATTTATTATGAGCTGCTTAAACCTAATGAAACTATCACGGGAGCTCGCTATCGACTTCAGTTGATGCGTTTGAGTCGCGCTCTGAAAGAAAAGCGGCCACTATACGAGCAGAGACACGACAAAGTGATTTTATTACATGATAATGCTCGGCCACATGTGGCAAAACCAGTCAAAACTTGCCTGGAAACACTTTAATGGGAAGTTCTACCCCACCCACTGTATTCACCGGACATAGCCCTCTCCGATTACCACTTGTTCCGGTCGATGGCGCACGGTTTAAGCGAGCAGCGCTTCCATTCTTTTGAAGAAGCCGAAAAATGGCTTGATTCCTGGATTGCCTCGAAAGATGAGTCGTTTTTCCGACGGAGGATTCAATTGCTACCAGAGATATGGGAGAAAGTAGTCTCTAATGATGGACAATACTTTGAGTAATGTCATTATAAGCATTATATTTTAAATTAATTAAAAAAAAAACAGCGAGGACTTATTCAAGGTCCATTACTACTAAAGATTAAACAAATTTGAACTTTGTCGTCAACACCTACGACTCAATGTCGGGTCTTTTGATAGGTTTATGTGTGCGTGTGTCGTTCTTGACAAATGGCGTTTTATTTTACAACGATAATTTTATTATTTATTTTGTTTGAAAAAATCACTTTCATTTTAGGGAAAAAAAATCTTAATTGTGTTAGGCTTTTATAGAGTAGTTAAACTTTGGTTTCATTTAAAGTGGTGCTGACAAAAACACTCTGTATAATATTTTCATAACGATGGATATGTATTAGTGCTGTTTTTTTCCTGTAGAGGCATGTTGGTTATTCTGTTATATCTTTTTTTAATAACAATATGATTAAATTTTTATTAGAATTATTATAAACTAAATGTTTACAAAGTGATTTAAATCGAAAACTATTTAAGTCAATGAAAAGGTGTATATTATAGTTGGTTTTCAAAAGATGATCTAGGAAAAAACATTTTTAATAATCTATTTATAAATAGTTTTTATTTTAATTGTACGAGTATATTACTATTCCCAATAATATGAATTATATAAAATAAATATAGACCATTCGCAAAGCTGTTAATTAAAACACATAAATGCCAATTTAAATGTCACAACACTATTTGATTACGTCAACGTCAAGCTTATTTAATGCGTATCGAAAAGTTAATTAATATGGAAGATTTACCATTAAACGATATTTGTTTTTATCTCTACTACTAGAGACTAATTTTTACCTGTGGTTCTATCCCCGTAGACAAATAATAATTATAAATTGTTTTTTTTTATCAGCTTCACGCTGTATCCCGTGTACAGCAGTTGAGACACTCCATTCCCCACTCTCCGTCGATTCTTTCGTATTGCAAGTCGCGTGGCGGAACTCAACGCCGGGCTTTTTGCCTTGGTGCCAAATCAAAGAAATGAAAATATTAATAAATAGTAATTCACTCCCCCGAGCGGGGATCGAACTCACAACCGTTGCGTTACAGTCACACGACGGCCTTTTATGAATTGTGTATGGATACATTATAAGTGCCCGAGGTAACACTTACCAACACAGGTACAATCAACGATTACCGTGACAACAAAGATATAGCCTTTATATAGCCTTCCTTAATAAATGAATAATTCAACACAAAAACAATTTCTAGTGGCGTTTGGATCTACGTTCTCTCTGGCTAATTTGCCAGGAAGTTCTTGAGATAAGCGAGTTCAACCAAATAAACACCTCAGCTTTATAATATTCATAATTATTTAATTATTATAAATATATACACCATTTTAAGAACAGGATACGAATCTAAAACTATCGTGTGTAGTCTTGTACGTGACAACTGAGTCACGTTAGCATTTTAGTTAATTAGTGTAAAAGTTTAATATTTAACTATATGTTTGCTAACTATTAAAGTTATAACGTGTACCGTAAAGTTTACTATCATATAATATACAAGACAATATTTATTTAGGATCTGTGGTAGTAAGCACGCAGCTTATGTAAGAGAAATGCATTATATTTGTGTGTTTCCGCACTGGAAACTTGTCTCTCGGAATAATGAATTCATTTTTATTTTCTGCTGTATAAGTCAAGAAATGAGAAGATAAAGCGCGACTTTGACTTTCCGCCACTTAGCACGCAATAGATCAAAATTCCTCATGTATATCTCACATAATAGCGTTGCTTCCCAGCGGGGTCAGCGGGGTACATATATATATATATATATATATATATATATATACACACACACACACACACACACAAGGCTCCCAATCTATTATGTATCTATAACAGTAAAGAAAACATAATATATCTACTCGTATCTATTCATAATGTCGAAGTAATACCCTTAATATAAATTTCATTAAGGTCTATCTTTTATCATAAATTACTGATGCGATAGACGTGGGTTCAAATACCACTCGAGGGTTTTTTGTTATTTGAAATGTATGTAGGTGTCTGCCACTCCTTAGAAATGATAGGTATATACTTCATAATAGGATCTCTAGACATCCCTTGCAAGACGTGATGTGAAGAATAAATATAAATTACCTACATTAATACTCAAAAATCGTACATTAATTTCAAACACTGGGGCACAGTTTCGTAAATAGTATTTACTAGGAGAGAACGAGACCGTCGTGGTGCAATAGGATAGCATCCGGACTATAAACGTGACTATTGTAGATTCAATCCTCATTCGAGGAAACGATTATAATAAAATTATTTTCCTGCTCTAGTATACAAAGCATGAGGCTGAGAGGACGGAGTATCTTAACACTAGCCTACTTCTGCCTAACCTGCTAATCGGTCAAAGATGATTATATATATATATATANATATATATATATATATATATATATATATATATATATATATATATATATATATATATATATATATATATATTTAACTAAATAGGTATTCTACAGCAGAAAACGATATAAAATTTTTATCTAGCCTTGCATTTCCTTTAATGGGGTTCCAGCCGGAAAATTAGTGGCTCGACCGTTTGGAAGGACTGCGTTGTACCCAGAATCCGTTTCCGGTAGTAAGTCGCTCATTGAAATATTCTTTCGAAGCGGTCAATTTTAACGTGGTTATATTGATTTTTCTGTTTTAAATGGCTTTATTTATGTTCTTGTACAAGAGATATACCTATTAGATAGGTATTTTTTTGTGATAATTACACAACTTCTTAATTAAGAGGTATTTTAAGTACAATATATACTATATTAGATATTATTATAATTTCTAATTGAACTTTTAAAAGTTTGCAAGATATTATTGAAATTAGTTACTGTAAATGTATGGTTGTGGATTCAGTACTTCAATACGCAATTAATGTTTAATGCTGGATTCCCTCTGCTTTGCGGGAAAAAGCGTGAGTCTTTTTTATTTGTTAAATATTTTCCATTAATTATTTTTGTTCATTATATTTCTAAGATTTATTTAGCTACGGCACGGCGTTAAGTTCAGTTGAATAACCGAACTTCACGCCGCGTTTTAATATACAAGAACAGAAAAATAGTTCATTCCCCTGAGTGTGGATTGAACCCAAACTCATCGCACTTGCAGTCAGATGCTGTACCACAGCATAATTCTTATTCGTATAGGTAAAGTGATTTCTGATTTATACTACATTTTGATATTTAAAAATTTCATTAATATAATAAAAATGTAGATTTTTCAAAGTATAAATAAGATGTAACATTGTATGAGAATTGGTATTACAATATATTTTTAAAAATATTATAGATATAACTCCTAAGAAACAATTACTCTTATTGCGTCAAGGATAGGGAACATTCAATTTAATTTCCTCTTATCTCAAATGATGCACCCACGTTATAAAAATATTATTTTTAATAAGAACATCAGTCACCCACGCATTCTAGGAAAAAATAATATCTATCAGTAAGGCTTATTTTTGTGTTTCTGAGACGCAAGATCTATTATAATAATGAACGTGTCTATCACATTTTACAGACTTATTTCTAAACATTGAATATGTAGTCTCTATTTCTTATGATGATATGTAAAATATTATAAATTGGCATAAGAAATACCTAAACCTTTTTTTTCAGCTTCACGCAATATCCCGCGTATAGCAGGGTCGGCAGAGGGGACCTACAGTGAACATCCGCACTCTATTCCCTACTTTCCGCCGAATTTTCGAGGCATTTGCGTATTGAGTGTCCTTTCTTTGCCTTTTTACCACAGCGAAGAAGTGAAAACATAAATAAGTAATAACTAATTTCCCCTAATTGGAATCGTTGAGTTATAGTCATTTCGCCACGACGACCCTAAGGAGAAATGTACCTATTTTATCAAAAACGCCCTATGGTTACTTAAGTTGATTAGGGTAGATTTTCGGCAATTCTATTCTTGTATGACATGGATTTGAATGTAAAGGAGCTGTATATTTTGTAAGTTGTACGAATTTTGTAAAAATGTAAAAATGTGTTGAAAATATAAAAAAAATAATATGTACATTGTAAATATATTTTATAATATTAGTCGATTGCTGGTGCACCTTAAAAAAACGAAAGAGGATAGTTTCTATTAGAAATTTTGAGTTTCAACATGTCAAAGCTGATTCAAAAATAAAAACGTTACGATATGATGTTCATATATTATAAATACAGAGAAACGATAAAAAATCATAACTATAGAATTCGTACTCTGGAAAAGCGTGGCTGGAATAAAATAAACACAAAGTAAAAATAGAATCAGCTAAACTCAATGTAACGTCAATCATATTTATATTGAAACGTATCGTTTCAAGGACAGTTTTGTTTTATTATTATATAAAATGAATATAAATGACATTGTGGTAACGTTAAATTATTTATATATAAAGTTTAGAAACAATTTAATCAGATCTTACGATTCGTACGACGGATGGCTACATCAGCTTCGAAACATTATATTCAGTAAGTTATAATATTTAGTACTTTTCATAGTATTTATAGCAATGTATAATGATTATTATTTTTCTTTTATTTTATTATGGCGTTCCGAAATCCGAAACAAATAATATTCATATATTAGAATAGACTGTGGCTGTGTCACTTGTATATAAGAAAGCAAATATGCAATATATTGACTGAATGATATATTTTAAAAGATAATTTAATTATACGTAATTTGTAAAATTTTACAATGACTTCTAAATTAATTATATGAATGTTTAAATAAATCTTACAATTATGATATTTTCCGAACTATATACCAACGTTACCTGTTTAACGTTTACAATAAAAAAAATATCTGTGGTACATTTAAAACATCAAAAGTTTTTGCTTGTCAAATTGACAACAGTAAATTAGGATTTATAAAAAAGGCAAAAATGGAAGCGAGTGTTCTGTGCGAAAGCCCTGGTTGCAAATCCCTGGCTATGCTACAATGCCCAACGTGCATTAAGCTGGGTATACAGGGCTCGTTTTTCTGCAACCAGGAATGCTTTAAAAAGACCTGGAAATCTCATAAAATCATACATACATTAGCTAGTGAGTGTTTTTAGGTTATGTCGGAGGAATCGTAGGCGATAGTTTCATTTTTGTTTTGTTATAGAAGGAGAGAGTACAGAAGGATCTGGCTTGGGTTATAATCCTTGGCCGTCGTATAACTATACGGGGAAACTGAGACCGGCTCCGCTTGGGGCTACGCGTACTGTGCCACCTCATATAGGCCGCCCGGATTACGCCGATCATCCTACTGGATTTCCGGCTTCTGAAAATGCAGCTAAAGGTTCTGGCCAAATCAAAGTGCTAGATGATGAGGAAATAGAGGGCATGCGTGTAGCTTGCCGTCTAGGACGAGAAGTACTGGATGAAGCAGCAAAGTAAATAATTTACTTTAATTTACATGTATAATGTTTTTTGTTAACCTTTTTCACCTCTCCAAGGTCGTATTGAAGCAGTGATACAACATCAGATTGAAATTACAGAGAATAAATAAATTATTTTCATTTCCCCACTCTGGTAGACATAGCTTGGTGCTGACTATGAACACTAGCACACATTAGGAAGCTATTAACCAAATTGTCCTATGTTAAAAGATTCCAATTTTTATACATTTTTAATGTGTTAATCTATACTTAGGAAAGAAATACTTATAAAAAAAAGGTATAATTAGAGAGCTAAACTTAACTAAATAAAATTGCTTATTTTCCAGAGTGTGTGATATTGGTGTAACAACTGATGAAATTGATAGAGTTGTACACGAGGCTTGTATTGAGAGGGAATGCTATCCGAGTCCATTAAACTATCACAATTTCCCCAAAAGCTGCTGTACTTCTGTCAATGAAGTTATTTGCCATGGTATTCCTGATTTGCGTCCATTAAAGGTGAAATTACTTTACTTATATAAAATAATACTATTTTTTATAAAGAGTACCTTTATAACACAGTGGCATAGTGTCTGACTGTGCAAGAGTTCTGTGTTCAATTACCATTTTTTTTGAATGATCTCAGCTTCACGCTGTATCCCCCACACAGCAGGGTAGGGAGAGGGAACCTTGTGTTAAGACACTCCGTTCCCCACTTTCTGCCGAATTCCGAACTCAACGCCTCGCTTAACCTCGACACCAGAGCAAAGAAATGGAAATATAAATTTAAGTAAATATTTCACCTCCTCGAGTGGGGATCGAACCCACAACCAGTCGGTTTTGCAGTCACACCTCGTTCCGCTGTGTCACGACTGGCCTCTTAAATTTGAATGATCTATTTTCATCAAAATTTTAGTGGTGTATGGGGACATTAGATTCTATTTGTAACCTCTTATATATAAATATACATAGAAATTTATAAAATTAAAAGTGCTGTTTAACACTTGGGAAAGGAAAATACTTTTCTAGAAAACATAATAATAGATCACGTAGAAGGATTGGAACCTGCACCTCTTGGAAACAGTCTCTGTCCCTGCACAACTAAGTCATAAGTTATGTAAAAACTTCTAACAACTTATTTATATTGAGATTGAGATGCTAGATCTCTATAGAGAGATTTATACAAACTTAAAGATAATTGCCTAGAATTTTATCTGCCCAAAGGTAATTGCCTAGAATTTTCACAGAAAAAAAAAAGTGGTTAGTAAAATTGATTGACGACTACAAGAGCCCTTCAAAAGGAAAGATTTCTTATGTTTGAATACTCTTGCTCTCCTCCATGTCGATGTTCAGGCTGGTTGATGGTGGTTGTTAACCACCATCAACCAGCATTTATAATTATAATATTTCATTTTTTTAAAGATAATTAATTGTTATTTTATAGGATGGCGATTTATGCAATGTAGATGTAACAGTCTACCACAGAGGTTTCCATGGTGATCTCAACGAAACTTTCTTCGTTGGCAATGTTCCAGAATCTTCTGCAAAACTTGTACAAGTTACTTACGAGTGTTTACAAAAAGCGATAGAGATTGTGAAACCTGGTGAAAAGTATAGGGAAATTGGCAATGTGATTCAGAAACACGCTCAGGCGAATCGTTACAGTGTTGTCAGATCATATTGTGGACATGGTATACATAGATTGTTTCATACTGCACCAAATGTACCTCATTATGCCAGTAAGTAAAGTTTTTTAAATATATATTTTAGTTTTTGTTGTTTTAGATTCATGCAATATTCAATAAAATAATTTTTAAAAGAATTGTGGCAAAATTATGATTGTAGATTTGTTCTCCACTCTGGGGAGCACTATATTGAAATTATTTACCTTTCTCTGCCCTAGGCTGTTCAGACAAGACTAGGGGTGAATTTCTACGACTGTGCATTGGGAATGGAGTGTCTAAGCATGAGTTTTCTTTATGTACCTTACTATATGCGAGATAAAGCGTGATGCTAAACACATTTTTGTTTTCTTTTAAATTATCCGAAGTATTATAATAGACAAGTTGTTCAACCTACTCAAACTAACAAATAATTGTAAATTTGTAAATTATTGTCTGGAAACAAATCCCGCTGTTTCTTGCGCCAGTATTTCTCAAGTCTGAGAAATTAACTGCAGTGAATAAACTTAATTTATTATTGTGAAAGAAATTATTTCACTTTGACTATGGAATACAAATATTATGTTATATGACTAAGACTTATAATTTTTTCCTTGATGTTTTTATCCTTAATAGTTTTTACCTTAATGTTAAACGTAAAATCCCGTTATTAACCATACCCACGGAATTTCTAATTTATTTTAATTAATTCTCATTGCTTCAAATGAGCGTTGTGGACAATGACCTTTTTTGGTTATTGGTAACTCTTGTGTCATAAAATTAATGAACTTTTGTGACAAAAAAAATATCTTTTATTTATCTTATAGAAAATAAAGCAGTGGGTGTAATGAAGCCAGGCCACTGTTTCACAATAGAGCCAATGATCAACGAAGGTGGCTGGCGGGATGAGCAGTGGCCTGACCACTGGACTGCTGTCACTTCTGATGGCAGTCGGTCCGCTCAAGTGAGTTTTTGATGTGATATTTATTATATATCTATAGTGACAACATTATTATTATTATTGATATTTTATATTAGTTTAATTTATTGTTGTGAATTTTTATGAAAGGAAATATGTATGTATTTGGTGCATTTGATATGTACTGAATGATTTTTTAAAAAAAAATTAATGTATACCAGGGTAGTCAAGGAGAACCTAGTTTGAAGATTTTACGCTTAATTATCGAGACAGACACAATTCCTTTTTAACCGCCAAGTGGGAATTGAAGCTACAACTATCGTGTTTATAGTCAGACGCGTTGCGCCACGATGGTCTCTGAAATAGTTTTTATTTTCTTTACAGTTTGAACAAACACTCCTTGTAACGGAAACAGGGTGTGAAATATTAACAAAGCGAGGCTCCGGACATCCTTGGTTCTTGGACCAATTGAAGAAGAACAATTGAATTTAATATAAAACATTAAGATAATCCACTGAGTTGTTTATACTTTATATATTCTGTGCAATATAAATAAAAAAATGTTTTTTTTTTTTAATTGGAAGTTGTCTTTTCCATGAGTTAAACATATTGTGTGATTTTATATCTTTTTTTAAAATAAACATTTTTAAAAAACAGATTTTTTTGTTATTACTTTTTGTAATAATTTATCGATTTTTTTATATCTTTTATGTTTACCATATTGAAATATGAGCTTTAAAAAACTTTTTAGATAAAAATACAACAATGTCTATTAGACTAGTAGTTTTGAAATTATTTACTTATTTATAAATAATAAGTAAGTAAACTTAGTAATAAATCATAGAATTGTGCTATATTTCGTGTCTGTAGAGTACGGTCGATGAGTCGTGGCCGCCCTGAAGTTAAGATGACTGCAGTTCAGATTTTTCTTTGGATTATTTTATTCCCTATTGAACAATGCGCAAAAGTTCAGAAAGAATAATTTAATGGCGGCGATGACTCGTCGACCGTAGCATATTGTTAAAAAAAATATAATAAGCATATTTGCTATACTTTCAACATAGTAGTGTCGCTAATAAATCTTTCATTAAAAAAATATTTTTTGCAAATGTAAAAGACTACTGAGTTAACTAAAAAAAGAAGAGGCCAAAACCAGAATGCAAATATTACTTTGTTTGCAGTGTACTATAATATTTTTAAAATTAAAATAAAAAATATGCCAAAGAAATGTTGGTAACCCTATCCATAATATTTGTACAGGGATGTTAGTACCGTCCACAAAACAATACCTAAATGCCAAATGTCGTCAATTTTCAAGGAAAATAAAACTTAAATGTAGTGTTAAAATATCTCAGTGGATGAAATAATATAGTAGGTAGTTAGTATTTATACATTACTTTAACTTTGAAGGAAAAACTATAATAATATAAATTGTGTGTAATGACTTCAAAAATGTATGGAATTTTGTGTAATAAATAAGTTTTAATTTCTTTTTTTATTTTTATTAAGAGTAATAATGCCCCAATACATTTTTTGTTTTCTTTCTCACAATAAAAAAATATTAATATTAATCATAATATTAATAAAAAAAACTGTCTAATATTTTTAAACATTTTTAAAGTGTTATTCCACACTTAGGAAAGAAAAAATACTTATTTAGAAAACGTATAAAAATTTGTTTCTAAATAAGTATTTTGTCTAATATATTTTTTATATTAATATAATTTTCCTTTTTACTTTAAACAACAGGGGTTAGGCTTGAGAGTGTTTCTGAAAAATATTTTGTAACTTGTAATAGGTAATTAAATAACAGAATAATTTTTTATTCAACATGTTGTTAGTTTTATTTTTTATGTAATACATTTGGCATTTTATAATTAAATTAGTTATGAACTCTAAATGCATATAAAAATATTAATAATCTATTTTATAAATAAATTAATTAAATAATATTTACATTTTAAATATAATTAAAAAATAACTTATACTGTTCTATTACACAGTAAAAAACATTGTTTTGAAATTTTTGAAGTAAAGGCTTATTAAGTCTTAACATAGATAAAAAAATTATAATATTAAAGTACCCATTTTAAATGCAAGAATAAAACTTACAGTACAATTTTCTTATTTGAAAAAAATATTTTTAATTTTTTTTTTCAACAGAAAACCTTTCTTTGGAATAATAATTCTAAAAGAATAACCAATTTATAGTTATTATTAATAACAAGTAACTTATAATAAATTTAAATATTAATTAAATATTATTCTTCATACTCATTAAAAATCGGTATAATATAATCATCGCTTCTAGATTTCATTTTAAGTCCAAATTGCATTACGTTGTTGCCGTCACCCGCAAAAGCTTTTTCTAGATTTTGCATAGGATCTCCTTTCGAATTGTTGCTGTCTGGTTTTCTATTCATTTCCTTGTACTTGGTTTGTTTGTTGTTTGAAAGTTTTGCTGTTAATAACTCTTTCTGTAAATAAACGGGATTTTTACTAAAACAATATTTTTTCCTTCACTTTGTGTTAACACATCCGTTTCGACTTTCCGTTTCTGGAGGCATTGTGTATTATGTTGCGGAACTTAACGCGGCCCCGTTTTGTCCCGTGCAAACAGCGAGGAATTGAAAATATTAAATATTTTCATTTCCTCGAGTGGGAATCGAACCCACATCCTGTCGCGTTTATAGTCGCAGTCGCTTGGGCCTTGTGCCACGACTGGCCTAAATAAAAATAATGGCATGAAAATTTTTATTAAGTAAAGGGAAATTATTCAGAAATGTATTTAAAAGGTACATAGATAACATTTATTTCGAATGTCCATCTAAACTTTTTTCGGGTATCTTTAATTGCATGTATATGAACAACATTTTACAAAATTATATCTTAAAAAAAATTAAATACCTGTGCTGTATTATCAACGTAACTCGCGTATATTCTTAGAACCGGCTCACCAGTTTTATCGTCAAATATGAGCTTACTTTTTGGTGGAATTTTAGCTTTGACGACCATTCTTTCTGGTTCTTTATCTGAAACCCTCTTTTCTGTTACAGCATACAATCTTAACGGTGGACGATTAGCAAATGTGGCTTTTTCCTTGTTAAATTCTTGATCTTCACTTATTTTAGCCTCAACTAGTTGTCCTGCAAATACTTCCCCATCTTTGTTGACAATGGGCTCTTTTTCGTTAGCTCTTAATATTGTGTACGCCACGTTCACTGATTCTGCTGCTTTTTCGAATGGTGATCCTACCAAATTTTTAAAATCTTCAAGCTTAGTCTCTTTTTTGTCAATATTTTGGAAATTCATTTGTAATTCTTTTGGAGTGACTGTAGTAGTTGCTGTAGTTGTCGTAATATTATCTTGTAATTTGTCTTGCTCGTCATTTTCTTCTATAGATGCTCTAACATCATTTAATGCTGAATAAAAACCATTCGCTATTACGTTACCCACACTCTGTCCTATCTGTGCATAATATATAGGAGTTGTTCGATGAGTTTCATTACTTTCAACACTTTTAACCGTTGTTGCAATTTCAGTTATTTGCTCAGTGATATTTTGGGCGGCAGTGGTGACGTCTATATCGACGAGATTTTCTGAAACATTTTGGGCTGTAAATCCATGGGGGATTGGTATTGGTATTGATGAAACAGAATTCTCTTGAGTTTCACGTTGTACAATATTTTTGTTTTCAATATGCTGTTCGTGTTCAGTTATCTGTTCGTTTTGTAGTAAATACAATGGAGTTTGGGTCTCAGCAGGTGGTTGAGTCGGTACTTGATGCTGTATTTCCGAAGTATAAGGTACGAATTCAACAGATGGGTATTGTAATATTTGCGTTTGGAATTTATGCATGAACATTGGATCTGGTTGGTATAACGCGTTCGATGGTATTATTATTTGTTCTGGTCCTCTATGTATGAATTCGTGTGGATTTGACATCCCGTGGAAACCCTTAAATTAACAAATATAAAAGTTATATACCTAATATTTATTTAGGTAGATGAAAGGTTAATTGAAGATACAGAACTGTGTAAGGTCAAGGTACAAGGTCGTAGGTAAAAATTCAATAGATGAGTATTTTTGTAGATAACCTGGCAAGTTTTTCCTGAATGTTTAATTTAAATAAAGTAATAAATAAAATAAAAGTAATGTGACTTGTACCTTAGGTCACATTACAATGCATTTTCCATTTTTGTACATGTATTGTAATTTAATTTCATATAAGTTTACCTGCATGGAGAACTGTTGCGGTATTATTGTAGGTTGAGGTAGCTGGACCGTTGGTTGCGACAGTTGTATTGTTTGCATACCATAGTCTGAAGCCAATTGGAGGGCGGCGTTTTGTCTCATGATATTTTGTAGTTCAGCAGCTGAGAGGGCCTTAAAATAAAGAAACAGTTTAGCTATTGAAACTATCAGTAGGTAAATCAACAACTTAAAATTTGAGGCGTGGCGTGTGACACAACACACAATGGATTTAGGATTCTGTAATCCTCGATATCTATTAAGATTGAATTTCACTTATGGACAAATAAAGCTTTTCGTTGGACGCAAAATGCAAAAGTAATTATATCGTGCCTCAAAAAATAAACGGTTTTAGCAAAATATTCTATATATCAAATAACAATTAATGTTTGAAATATTATCAAAAAATAATTCTTAGTTTCTTATTAATATATTTTTTGAAGTACTTAATTAACAATAATAGATTAACTTACTGATGCTTTCGAGAAACCAATAGGCGTTTCAATTTTTGGATTCACATGAAATAGCGGTTGATCTGCATACTTTTCTGTCACTTCGTACGTTGGCTTGGGCTAAGAGAATTTCAAGCAATTATCTATATAATATATTGTTACTATTATATATTTATACAGATTCGGAAGTATCTGCAGGTATGTATTTTCTGTCAAGCAATATAAAATTGCCTTTGTCCTAACTATTTAAGCTTATCCAAAGTATACTTTTTTAATAAAGAACCAGATGATTGGTCCAATATAGAAGGAAATGTAGACCAGAATGATTTATATAACCATTTCTTAGCTCTGGTTTCGAGGCAAAACGCACTTTGAGTTCCGCCACTCAACACACAATACCTCCAGAATTCGACAGAAAGTGGGGAACGGAGTGAATACTAGGTTCTCTATACCTACCCCGCTGTGTGCGAGATACAACGTGACGCTAATAAAAAAATATGATTATTAAAAAAAAAGTTAAATATATTGTAAAAGATCTTACCCCCTCAGAAGCATCATTAGTTCCGATATTCTCCGAGGTATCGACGACGACGATAGGCTTTTCAGAAAGACTGAGGTTAGGCGCTGGTATTGTGTGGATCGCACCTACGGTCAAACAAATCTGAACCGAATTGTCTTTGCCCACAGCCATTTATAAATATCACTCAAATAAAAAAAAATGACTAGTGCAAGTATATTACCTATTTGAATATTTACTTAGGAAGAGATGATGTTTTCTATTTCCTTATTTTAAAAGTTTTGCTTTTTAGATGATAACTCTTCTAAAATCGGTAATTTCTAGCATACATTGTAAATTTGAGTGATATTTGAGAGCTGTGGACATTTAAAACTTAATGTGCAATGTGCACAGAAAACATCGAAAGAGTGACATGAGAGCAGAATGTAAACATAATAATTAAGTAAAATAATAAAAAAAAATCCAGAATCCAGAATTCGGAGGAAAATGAGGAACGGAGTGTCTTAACATTAAGTTCCCTCTGCCTACCCTGCTGTGTACGGGATACAGCGCGAAGATACATATAATGTGGTTGGTTAAAATTTTAATAGTTCTTTAGATTTCTGTTTCTTCATCTCTTTGCCTATAGGTAAGTACCAGTCAAATTCTCTAGGACAGTAATTATTTTAACGACATCAAATGAAGTATTCATTGAGATACAACTATGCATATTTACTAAAAACGATGGCCGTGGATTTAAATTTCATGAGGGAGTATGTAGGGCAACTTATTTTATTTCAACACATAGCCATATTTCATTTATACAGTCTTGTCCAGCATAATACTACGGTGGGTTCCATTCTTAAGCTAGGTACGTAGTATGTATATATTAATAAACAAAAAACTAAATACAGAATCATGATCCATTCTCCCAAAGAAAAAGTTAAAGAAATATTGGAAATATGAGAAGTCTTTATATGCATATATTAAGTCACGAATTAGAAAAAGTGTCAATTTCAAAGATTAGTTTTAAATAAAGTGTGCTAAATAGTGCAAAGTGCGTTCTAGGCAGTCAACCTGTACCGTCTGGATGTATGACAGAGGAAGCAGCTCTAACGTATTCGTAGTCAGGTGTAACAACAGGGAGCGGCTGTCTCGTAGTTCTCCAAGAACTGTAGATGTTCCTTGAGGGACCTTGGTTCACGTGTTTTAAAGCGTATCTGAAAATAATAATTGATTTTCATATATTATTATGAAATGCGGGATATTTATAAATTCGCTCGCTGGATTGTTTTTTTTTTCATTTCTTTGCTGTGATAAGAAGACATACAACAGCGTGACATTGAGTTCAGCTACTCAATACGCAGTGTCTGTCTGTCAAGTCTGTCTTTCTGCCTACCTTGCTATGCCATGCATGAAGCTTAAAATAAGTTTGGAATGTTGATAATTAATATTTCTTTTGAATTGTGCTAGTTTTCCGTTTATCTTCGCCTATAACGTGAGATCTTTATGGTGTGAAGGAATATTGTATATGTGACGGCAGTGGTTTCGATTTTCACAGTAATAATTAATAGCTAATTTTAATTATTTTTAATTTCCTCCTTACACTTTTTTACAATGGACGTAAAGTGGAAAGTATAAGAAATGAAAACAAGCTAAGATAGATGAAAAAGAAGAACCGTACCTATGTGGGGAATTTCTATATAGAATATACGGTGCTCGTCGAGTAGCCTGCATTACATGGTGTGGGTAACTGGGCCTGGGCAGTACAACGCCGGGTCGGAAAGCTACGGGCAATCGCATCCTGTTCAATGCCACCCGGCTGATGTACGCGTCCGTAATCGACCATAATGTAAGGAGGATTATGCTTTTCTGTGAAAATTAAGGCTGATTAGCTCAAAGAACTGGTCAAGTGCGAGTCGGTCTCGTTCACTGAGAGCTCGTACCAATATGATGATTATAGGTCAACAGAAATATGACTTCACAAAGTTGACAAACGTTAAGTTATTCTTTTTTGTATGTATTGTTTTGAGTTATCACTTCTCGCCACATTTTATAATACCTATAGACCCACAGGACTAAAAGTTTTGGTTATGCTTCGAATTATGAGAGTATATAAAATGTAGCAAAAACGATGTATGAACACACATATCTGCTTTACGTTGCGTTTGCGTTGACTTGAAAGATTTTTCTTTTCTGTACTCCAATCGACCGTAGACCTGGACGTATGAAGTTAATTTCGATCTGATATCTCCACGAAATCTTGAGATTTAAATAGAATTGAAAAGTTAAATGGACATATATACACACGAACAATAAATATATCACATAAGTTATCAGGGATCCGTTTTTTTTCTTTCGAGGTACGGAACCGTAAAAAAACTGAAAAATATAAAAGTTTTGGAAAAATCTTAATGTAAGGCAAACCTGTTTGTTCACAAATATTTTTTTTATTTACAATGGATAGTGATAGGTTCGATTTCCATTATAAGAAATATATATATTTCTTCAGCTTCACGCTGTATCCCGCACACTGCAGGGCAGGCAGAGGGAACCTGGTGTTAAGACACTCCGTTCCCCACTTTCTGCCGAATTCTGGAGGCATTGCGTGTTGAGTGGCAGAACTCAACGCCACGCTTGTCCTCGACACCAGAGCGAAGAAATGGAAATATAAATTTAAGTAAATATTTCATCTCCTCGAGTGGGGATCGAACCCACAACCAGTCGGTTTTACAGTCACACTTTGTGTCACTGCGCCACGACCGGCGTAAGAAACATTAATAATATCTTTAACATAGTTTTACTGTTTTTAATTTTATAATATAAATTAGAAAAATACAGAGAAACACAATATCTATTCACGGTAGGTCCGATTTTAGAAACTAATATATAAAAGTCAGGAAAGGCGCTTTTTTTATTTGACGCGCGACCGGTTTTGTTTCTATTAGAAGAGAGAAGGCATTCCCTAGTTTCTAAGAAAAGGCTGTGGGCATTGAATCATCGGAACTTAGTGTTAATTCAATCATTTCTATATACTTTTAAGGTCACGAAGTGTTTTAATAAATATATACGCACATTGGTCCTATTTATGCTTAAAAATAATTCATGTTAAAATAATTTTATCCGATCGTCGGGAGTCCTCAAAATGGACGTCTTTGTAATAATTTCAATTATTAACCTGGAAACTCAGTGCTAGGACATATTTATATGTTTTTCTGTATCCCGCACACAGCAGGGTAAGCAAAGGGAACCTAGTGTCAAGATACTCCATTCTCCACTTTCCGTCGAAATTTGGTGGCATTGCGTGTTGAGTGGCGGAACTCAACACCGGAATGTTTCGCCATGTTACCAGAATCAGAAATTTTTAAATTTCTGTAATTAAATATTTTTTCATTTTCATTCTGCTATACAGATGCGGCATGAAGTTAAAAAAAATTCAAGATAAATTATATTTACGTCAAGAAACTCGATATGTTTTAGAGGTCATTATCACATCACTCACACTTTCGTAGTCAATCACAAGTTTTTTTTAATAATAGTTTCAGTCATGCGAACAAACATTAGTGAAACGAGTCACGGACGGACGACTACAATTTTTTTAACAATAACAGTAAAAAACTAAATATTTAAGTTAGTAACTTATTTTTTTTTAAAGTTTTAAATAGTAATATTTGTAATATAAATGAGAAAATATGCACACTCTCATGTACTTATTATATTTTCAACTAGCGGCTCGCCCACGGCTTCGCCCGCTTAAAATACATGATTATTGATTTAATAAGCAGAATTGATTGACAACTATAATGACTTCTAATATGATTTTTTTACGACATTATCGTCAAAGAATTTTTGATTGTTTTAAATAAAAAATACGACCATTGTTGATATTTGATATTTNACTATCCTCTTCCATCCTTACACTCCAAATTATCTTAAAACTAAGTTCACTTTCCTTGGATCCAACCACTCTCTTAACCTCAGATCACAGGACGACAATAAATTAGAATTGCCACTCAGTCGCACACAAGCCTATGGTGATTCCTTTACTGTTAAAGCTGCGGTCCTTTGGAATACACTCCCACATGAGCTGCGCCAATCCAAATCAGTCCACATTTTTAAGCGTCAAGTTAAAAGCTATTTCTTATCGCTATAAATTATGTATGTATGTAATTGTATAATTATCTATGTAAGTTTATTGAATTATATATTTATTTATCAATAGATGTATGTATTTTATATTATTTTATTTTATTTAGGTATCTATGTAATTTAGTTTGTAATATATAGAATGTATTTTTTTTTATGTAGGTATATCATATTAGAATAACATATTTTATCATTTGTACACCAGCCAATATCCACACATTCTCTGATCTTTTTAATGGTAAGGGTTGCCTGGAAGAGATCACCTGTGGTGATAAGGCCGCCTTTACACCATACTTTTCCATTGTTTTCTTTGTATATTTTTATTTTTAAGTTGGTGTAATAAAGTATTAAATAAATAAATAAATAAATAAATAAATAAATAATTATAATTTTTAATTTATTTTCAGCTTCACGCTTGTATGCCGCGTGTAGGAGGTAGGCAGAAAGAACCTAGTGCTAATATACTCCTCTCACCACTTTCCGCCGAACTCTGTAGACGTGAGTGGCGGAACTCAATTGCGCAATTTTTTAATTGCAACGTCCAATTTAATAGAGTAACAGCTAATAATATTATTTAAGAGAATAATTTTGAATTCAAAATATTTTTAATTTTTTTTAGTCAATAGTTGTTAAATGCATAGTGTCTCTTATATTGGTAGAAAATTGAAATTGAAGCGATCCCATAATACTACCTTTTCACGACGTAAGTAAATGTCTTATTTTAATAAAATTAAGACAGGAATGTCCGAATCTTTATTTTAAATGTCTTATTTAAATAAAATTAAGACAGCAATGTCCGATTCTTTATTTTTAATCTTTGTAAAAAGTTAAAGTCAGTGATCTATTACTCAATGTCGTAAATGTAAAAAAAAAACATATCGTGTAACTCTTAATACTTAACTGAAACATGTAAAAATAACTACTTATACAGACATATGCATGCAATAAGTCGCGTGTGTCGTTGTCATAATACCTGTATTTGGTATCTCATTCTGTGGTTATACTTTTTCATAGAAACTGATTTATATTTTTGCTTTCTCTAACAATTTTCTGGGCACATTTTGCAGGGTAACCTTTTGTTACAGTCAGAGAAATCAGCTTTAGTTTTTCGGTTTTACCGCGAGCAGGGTAGAAAAGGGAACCGGATGTTATAATAAGATCTTCGCATTTTCCACTTAATTTTTGAGACATTGCCTGTTGAATTGCGGACCTCCGCGACGCCAACCTAGTGTTAAGACACTCCGTTCCCCACTTTCTGCCAAATTCTGGAGGCATTGCGTGTTGAGTGGCAGAACTCAACGCCTGGCTTAACCACGACACCAGAGCGAAGAAATGGAAATATAAATTTAAGTAAATATTTCATCTCCTCGAGTGGGGATCGAACCCACACACCAGTCGATTTTACAGTCACACTTCGTGTCGCTGCGCCACGACTGGCGTTTATCATTCTTTTAATCTTTTACTTTTCAAAATACAACCATTTTACAAGATATGGACACATTATGGCAACGTTAGTATTACGTGCAACAAATAAGGCAGAACGATAACGGTTTTCTTCAGTCTAATTGCTCGGCCGCTGCTCTGGAGAAATTATTCACATCATGAATTCTCCGACTGCCGCGGTTATTATGGTTATAAGCACAATTTTTATGTTAATCTAGGTATAGTCGTATGGTCGAGAAATGGCTTTAAATACGAAATCACGTACGATAAGTAAGTGTAACTATCTATTATATACTACACGGTTTGCTTTCTCCGTTTGAAACTATTATGTTATGATGGAGTGAACGATTTAAGTTTCTATGGAATTATTATATTATATATAATTAAAAATATTTTTTTTTCAGCTTTACACTGTATCTACATATCATAGCAACGTAGGCCGAGATGAGCTAGTGTCAAAAAACTTTGTGTTCTCCACTTTCTACTCGGATTTGCAAACAGATTTTACCGACACAATGTTTTACCATAGTAGAGAAATGAAAATAATTCATACCCCTGTGTGGGGATCAAACCCACAACCATCCCGCTTACAGTCACATGCTGCACCACGATGGCCTGACATAGTACTTATAAAGTTTAAAACATTTTGTTAATTATTACGGATTCCAATTGCATTAGGAGTAATCTTTATATATATGTACTATATAAGTGTACGGAAGTGACTTATTGGGAACGGAAATGACTTAATGGGAACGGAGTGTCTTAACACTATGTTAGTTCCCAGGTTCCCTCCGCCTACTCTGCTATGTGCGGGATACAACGAAGCTAATAAATATATAAGTATTATTGATCTATGTACTCTTGATATAAAATATATAGCTACTAGCTATTAGAGCTCCACTACTCCTCTTTTGACTCTACATGACCACAAATTGGAGTGTAGTTAAGTATTTAGGACTAGGTTTTTATTAAAAAAAAATTGACACAAAAATGTCTTAGTATTTTTTTTATTTATTTTGTAAGTTTCGTAATTCAAGTTTAAAATATAGTTACATATATATAGAATCTTTATAAAATCCTATTAGACATATATATAATCTTTATAAAATCCTATTAGACATCGTCATCGTGAGATAAATAACTTGTCAACTCAATCTTTTATAAGTAACTATTAGTAGGTATCAATATACGTATTGTAGGTATACCTAGCAGTAGGTTATTAAAAAAATATATAAAGTTTATATAAGACATTACAATCATTGTTTTGCGTTAAGAGATCAATGAATTTATTAATTAATTTACATAACATTTATATATAATAATTTGAAGAATTATCACGACGTCTAGAACATATATATTTTCTCTAAAATAATCTAAAAAATATTGAAATTTAAAAATAATAAGGTATGGACTTAAATTTCTAAATATTTAATTTTAAAATGAGCTTTTTAAAGTTATGTATATAATATCAACAATTTTATCGCAGGTTATTGAAAAAAAATATATTGAAATAATATGTTGAGGCCGTTGTGGTGCAAGAGTGTGACTATTCTGGTCGCGACGGTTCTGATTTCGATTCCCAATCGGAAGAATTAATTATTACTCATTCATATTTTAATTTCTTCGCTCTGGTACCAAGGCAAAAGCGCGGCATTGAGTTCCGCCATTCAACACACAACAACATCGAAAATTAAGTAATAGAAAATGAAAAAAAATGTTATGTGCTATATAAAAATAGTATAAATGTACTTTAGTTTCTAGCATACGAAACAAGAAATTACATACTATATAAATATACGTATTTAAGATCTTGATAAGATAATGAGATGATATTAGATCTGTGGTGTAAATGTGAAACGTGGAATGACCGGTTGCTTGGACAGTATGAGAAAGAAAACCCATTTCCTTCGACATCGCCTTATTTAACAAATATACAATGTATGTATGTAGTTTGTGTTTTAATTATTAAATTAAATGTTTATTTGATTTGGAGCCAGTGGTGGCACAGGAGAACAAGTATGTGACTGTAAACGTGACTGGTTTTGGGTGTCGATCCTCACTCGAGGAAATATTTATTTAAAATGATATTGTGGAACGGAGTGTACACTAGGTTCCCTCTGCCTACCTTGCTGTGTGCGGGATACAGCGTGAAGCTGATTTGATTTGATTTAGTAGCCAGTCGTGGCGCAGATGCACAAAGTGTAACTGCAAAATTGACTGGTTTTGGGTTCGATCCTCATTCGAGAAGATGAAATATTTATTTACATTTATATTTTCATTTCTTCGCTCTGGTGGCTAAGCGCGGGGTTGAGTTCCGCCACTCAACACACAATGCCTCCAGAACTCGGCGGAAAGTGGGGAACGGAGCGTCTTAACATTAGGTTCCTTCTGCCTACCCTGCTGTGTGCGGGATACAGCATTAAGCTGATACTATGTATTAGATAATTTTGAGGCCGGTCGTGGCGCAGCGGCACGAGGTGTGACTGCAAAATCGACTGGTTTTGGGTTCGATCCCCACTCGAGGAGATGAAATATTTACTTAAATTTATATTTCCATTTCTTCGCTCTGGTGTCGAGGTTAAGCGCGGCGTTGAGTTCTGCCACTCAACACGCAATGCCTCCAGAATTCGGCAGAAAATGGGGAACGGAGTGTCTTAACACTAGGTTCCCTCTGCCTACCCTCCTGTGTGCGGGATACAGCGTGAAGCTAATTTAATTTTTTAATTTATAATTTGACGAAGTGAAACCAATATATTTGTATTTTATCGTAAATAAAAAATAACAAATACCTAATTCCTTAATTCAATCAATAACAACAATCTAATTTTATTTATTTTTTAATATTAAACAATAATTCTTATAATAAGTTCTTTGATTTTCACGATTATTACACATTTCAAATTAAACTACTTTAAACGGATTAATCGCGTATATTTCAAATTATACATTTTGGAAACCCGACGTTTCGAACATTTTGCAGTAATAAATCCGGTTAAAGTAGTTTCATTTAAAATATTTCTTATATTATTTAAATTGCAGTTCTAGAAAAACGTCCAGAAATTGACAGAATGTTAAAATGCAGTTTTATATCAAGTTTAAATCTAAGTATTTGAGATTTTTTATATGTTAATATTTTAATTGTGTAAATAAAATGATAAATTATTCTTATTTTATTAATGATACAGTTGAATAGCAGTTATACTATTCATAATAATAGGAATCCATGTTTTTCAAACTTATTTTCAAAATCACGTGACGTTTTACGAAGGAAAAATATACTTCTTCTATTCAAAATTTAACATTTACAAATATCAATATACCACTACTGTTAACATATATTTTAATAAAAGTGAAAAGCAAGCATCACTCTCATATTAAAACTATCTCAACAAATCCTGTTTATCTTCAAAACGCACGCAACAATTTCATAATTCTTGCAATATCGTGAAATGTGAAATAAACTTATAAAAAATTTAAAACTTTCATTTATTTTAATTTATTTAAGAATTTAAATTAAATTATATTTAAAAACTTACCTTTATCATTTCTACGGTTTTCAAATAACAATTTTTTTTATATAAACAAACGCTAGCACATTTTCACTATAAAAAAAGTAATACACGAACTCTAAATATTTAATATTACGAAATATATATAATTTTTTTATATAAAAAAATCACGGGATAAGTTAGAAACAGTCGAGTGTATATGAGAAATGAAATAGGTCATCATAAGATTTTAAAGCTTCCCCTTCTTACGTTCTTAGTAACGCCAGCCGGTATAGTACGGTCGACGAGTCGTGGGCGCGCTGAAGTTAGGTTTTCTGAACGTATTATTCACTTGGGAAGAAAATAATCCTAAGTGAGTAAAAATGTAAAACCAAATCTGAGCAGCCATCTGACTTCATTGCGGTCACGATTCGTCGACCGTACTGTACGTACATTATGTTAGTTGATAAAATAAGCCGACCGAGACCACTCTTGTTGCTATCTTCACTTGTATGAACGTTTTGTTATGTTACTTTAGAATAAGAAGGTATTCAGATTTAAAATCTTTGGAAGATAGATCGTGATGCTTGTAGGTTTCAATCCCGTTTGGGTAATATTTATATTATATTTATAGACATACGCTGTATCCCGCACATAACAAGATAGGCAGAGGGAACCTGGGATCCTATTGTTAATATACCGAGTTTTCATTAAGACACGTTCCTCAATTTCATTTAGCCGAATTCTGGAGGCGTTGCGTGTTGAGTGACGGAACTCAAAGCCGCGCTTTACTTCGTTACCAAAGTGTGGAAATGAAAATATTAAGTATTCATTTCCTCGAGTGGAAATCGAACCCACAACCTGTTGCACTTAGAAACGCACGCTTGTGCCCCTTCATTACGACTGGCATAAAATGTAATTAGTGTTCTGTATTTTAGTTAAACTGAGGGACTTATCGATTGTTTAGTGACTTATAGTAGGTTCTCTATTCTTATTCTATAAAGTATGTAAAAACATTCCATTTAATGAATTCGCATGGAATTTACATAATAATTTGTGATTCTTTACATATTAAAAATGTTCTTTATATTACATTTTTCATTTTTTTGTGCACTTTAAAGAAAAGTTAATTTAAATTAACATTAATGAATTTATGCACAACTCTAAGTTATTTTATTTTTTTTTTATTTATTTTTTTTTAATTGTAAATAAGTATTTAACTCTAAGTTATTTCCATGTGACCACTAAAAGCTATTATTTTTATACCATTCGAAAATATAGAAAAAGAAATAAAATCGACTTTTATTTTATTGCATATACTTAGTAAAGAAACTTTTTATAATTTTTTTTTTTTGAAATTGTAAAAACGAATTTTGTCTCTCCTGAAAATTAGTTTAATAAGCAGTTAGCAAGTTTACACTCTCAGCTGACAATATTCTCTATATATTGAATCTTTAAGTCAAGGAAATATTTTAGCCCCCGGAAGTTTAACATAAGGTCCATAAAATTATGTAATCTTACTGTCGAACCCATTATGTTCTTCCGGGTACACTTTCCACCCGTAAGGTATAATCATATACTTACATAGCTCCACTATAAACATTGAATGTCATACAATATCACGGTTACTATGAAAATGATTGGTCATTTAATTGAAATGTACTGTTATACATTGTCTCGAACATTATTTTTTATACAGTTTTTTTTTACTTTAAAGAAATGTGAAAAACGTAAATTTAACATCACACATCCTAATACATAATATATATAAATATTTTAAATAAATAAGCTCTATAATCTATATAGATGATGAAGAGTAGATTGTGAATCATGAATTTTGTTCTAGATTCACGCCGTATCCCGTACTTTCTCCCCGATGTTTACACACCATCATTCACTTTGCACCATCAGTGCACTTAGTGTGGCGGAACCCAATGCCGTATTTTAGCTTGCCAGTGCGCCGACATAATTAATTTCCTCGCACTTCCATATGCACTGTCACTGATCCACGGTGGCCTCTATAGCTATTACTTTGAAATAAAATATATTAATTTTATGTCCACGTACTTAAGGCATCGACCGTGATTTTAAACTCCATATTTGAAAAAGATACAAAATTTAAATCGATAGAAAGTTTCTCCGCGTCTGGTGTTATTCTCTTAATCTAAAATAAACTTATCGAACGAAAAAAAAGAGTGAAATTGTCTGTCTGACATTGAATGTGTCACTCTTTTTTATCAGTAATATTCTCTTTTATCAGCAAGATGCCAACAATTCGAAGGAGACATCTGTTCCTAGCTGTACCAAACCCAAGCCCAAGCTGAACCAAGTATGTGACAGCAGGACAAATGATACAGGAGATAAAGGCGAAAAGATAAAAAAATAAGATGTTGAGGATCGAGTTGTTTTAGTTGAAAAAAAACCCTAGCAATATACGCCATGAAAAATGTTAGTTAGAACAAGAAAACCTATTAGATGGTTATATTAAAGCTAACGAAAATTATCCTTATATTTATATAGAATTAATCTTGAATTTCAATTAAATCCTAAAATTATTTACATATTAAATTATAAGTATCTGTGTATTGGAATGATTAACACCATGTATATAGCCATCGATAAATGTGGCTCCAACACATTAGCGCGTTCAAATAAACAATTTTTCGGGCCTATTCTAAGCTTAATATAGCAAAGTAATACAATAAATACGATCGATAAACATTTATATAACAATATCATTAACTCGCACTCATAAACACTTAGGCCAGACTTGTCAGTGTGACGGAGGGGCACAAAGTGTGACTGTAAAACGGAGTAGTTGTGGGTTTCGGTCCCCACTCGAGGAGATGAAATATTTATTTATATTTATATGTTCATTTCTTTCCTCTGGGTTTGAGATAAAGTGCGACGTTGAGTTCCGCCAGTCAAAACGCAATGTCTCCAGGACTGAGCGTAAAGTGGGGAACAGAGAGTCTTAACACTAGGTCCCCTCTGCCTACCCTGCTGTGTGCGGGATACAGAGTGAAGCTGATTTATTTATAAACACTTAAAAATGGTAATCTCAATCAATCTTTAGCAAAATCCTCGATAACATTTGTTGCTATAGACAATCTTATTATTTAATATCGAATGATTTTTGAATCTACGTAAAGGACAAGAGCATTTAACTCGTTTTGGCATAATTTTGCATATAACTTTTGTATTGAAAATTTTTGTGTTTTTTAATTTAATAGAAGGTCATATGTATAATGAAATATTTGGATGTGTAGTGACCACTCACATTTGTGGATGTGTAACACTGCTATATAAAACGTAAGCCAAAAAATCACAAAAAAAATCCTACAAAACAAAAAATAATTAATAGAAAATATGCCCAGCATTCGACGAAAAGAAAATCAACGTAAGCTCCATCTTATATCTTATTCTTGCAATTTAATATAAAACTATTTTTATTGACTGTCAAATAGTCTTTGAGCCTTCTGATAGATGGCGCTGTAATATAAAGGTTAAACGAAAATAATATTAAGGTGAAAAGAATGTACAGTTCGCGTATCTTAAACTAAGCTTTGGATCTGTGTGAGTCAATACAAAAGAAAAAAAAATCCTTTAAAAATATTTTTTTTATTAAATCAATGAAAATATAACAATATAAAAAAATATACCAATTCTTTTACATCGGATAGACTGTATGGTCATAATTTTTAAACGTCGTTGGCTAGGACTTAGGTGTAGGCTGGTTTTAGATAAGCTGTTCAAACTGGCTTAAGCGAAATTTAACTGAAAGCAGCCATTGTGGCTGGGACTTGCATTTTTGTAAGTGTTCATATATTTTTTATATATGAACTTACCTTATATATGAAAATTTACAAAAAAGTACAAATGCACAGCTCAGCCTTACCGTACGTGGCAGACTAGATTCCTTGGAACGTATTGTAAATTAAGAAACTTATTAAGCCTGTCTCTTCGCTATCATGTAATATTCGCTATCATTTAATTTTTTATTCGCTATCATTTAAACGCTAACATTTAAAATAATTATACGGTTTTGATAATATCGGTTGTTCTGTGAGTATGTAACCTGAATCCGATTATTATTGGTTCATTTTAAGGTATTCTTTAAGAGATTCTATAGATTTAATTTTATTTCCTTTACGCTGTATTTCAGATAACCTGAGTATATTAGACCAATCCGTTCTCCACTTTCAGGCAGAGGGAACCTAGTGTTAAGACGCTTCGTTCCCCACTTACCGCCGGATTTTGGAGGCAACGCGTGTTGAGTGGCGGAACTCTACGGCGCGCTTTGCCTCGACACCAGAGTGACGAAATGGAAATATAAATTTAAATAAATATTTCATTTTCTGGTGTGGGGATCGAACTCAGAAAAGTTTGTGCCCCTGCGCCACGTCTGGCCTCAAACTGGCCTGAATAAAATTTCATTAAACAGGATATAATGTACTCAAATCAGTTATTTATTTGCTTCCTAATTTTTTTATTGATCATCAATCAGTCTTATACAATAACAAATCATTGCGCAATTTACTATACTTAATCCAAACATATACGTACTTTCCTACACTCAAAATTCTACTAAAATTATGTAATGAAATGTCAATATACTTTAACCTTATCATCATTGATTTGGCATTTTGGTTTTATATAATGTCTAAAATTTTTGTAGACAGGTTCTTTTAGATATAAAATTGCATTTTGATATATGTAATTACGAAATCTAAAACTTTTTTATTATTAAATAGTTCTCAAAATAAGTTATAATAAAATAAATTCTTAATTAAAAAATAATAATAATAATTTACTATACATATTTGAAGGATTTGACAGTACCTATGTAATTTAATCTTCGAAATATGAAGTCAAAGCACAAGTCACAATTCGTTAGTTGCAAAAAAATGTATGTAACTTTTTAACAAAATACTACCTACCCTGCTGTGTGCGGGATACAGCGTGAAGCTGATTTTTTTTAATAAGGTATTGTAATAAATCAAATCAAATCAGCTTCGCGATGTATCCCGCACACAGCAGGGTAGGCAGAGGGAAACTAGTGCTAAGATACTCCGTTCCCCACTTTCTGCCGAATTCTGGAGGCATTGCGTGTTGAGTGGCAGAACTCAACGCCGCGCTTTGCCTCGACACCCCAGCGAAAAAATGGAAATATAAATTTAAATAAATATTTCATCTCCTTGAGTGGGGGTCGAACCCACAACCAGTCGGTTTTACAGTCACACTTTGTGCCCCTGCGCCACGACGTAATAATCAAGAGATATTTTAATTTAAATAATAATAATATTTGATTGTGCTATAGGTACTTGATACCGTTAACACGATTGTTTAATACTTAGATTAGCATATTTATTTTATTTTTTTATTTATTAGCTTCACGCTGTATCCCGCACACAGCAGGGCAGGGGGAACACAGAGGGAACTTGGTGTTAAAACACTTCGTTCCCCACTTTCTGTCGAATTCATATTTATATTGATGTTAAAAAAAACAAATACAACTTATATCCCAATTTATTTATTTATTTATGTACAAAATATTAAATTCTTATATTAACATAAATAATAATGAGAAAAGTTTATGTACAATTTCGTATACATACATACAACATACATCAATTAGGAGAACAGTAACAATGAACGCAATGTTAGAAATAAAATGGAGTGCATAAAATCTTTTTACTATGCATATTATATATTTTAAAGTGTTATTCCACATTTAGGGAAGAAAAATACTTATTTAGAAAACGTATTAAAATTTGAACGTAGCGGGACTCAAACCCGCGCTTCCTGGAAAGCGACAGGAACAGAGTCACGCTACGTTAAAATTTTGTATACGTTTTCTAAATAAATACATATTATATATTTTGTAACTTTATTTTGATCTAACGAACAAAATGTTACATTTTATATTTTGGCGGAACTTAACACTGCGTGTTTTAAATATAGATACATGTTTATTGAATAAGTGCCACAATCCTTTAAATTAAGTTTCTATTAATATTACATAAGTTACTAAATGACGTTAACACATATTTTCATTATAAAATTACACAAACACAACTATTTAAATACACATACATAAATTAATGAATGAAATGAGGTTAAATATCATTAATTGTTAGTATTAGACTTGTATTTAAAAGTAAATTTTTATATAGAGAATGTATGAGAGAATGGACCAAAAAAAATTTTTTTTTTAATTATCCTATTTAGTTTATTGAGCAAAGAAATTTTATGTAGCTGCAATTTTATGATTAAATAATAATTTATCTAATTTTAATTTCTAATTAAATAAAAAACGACTAATTATTTCACTTTGATTCGTATTCGTTAAAATTATATTATAAAACTTTTGAAGTTTAACGTTTTACACGTAAAAGAACAGCTTCACGCATTTTACAGTGTAGTATACTAGAACCTATAGATAGAAGGAGCTAAGTGTTAAAACACTCCGTAGCGAGTACCATTATTTATAAATAAATCTTAAATCTAATGGCTATAAGTAATAGTATATTTACTTATAATATTTTTTCAAATAAAATCAACTTTTGATGAACACGAAGCTATTTCTTACAATATTTTTGGTTAAGATTTAATTTATCAATTGTTTCATTTAAAATTGTATAATTAAATGTGTAAATTGTGTAATTAAATTAACTAAAACCTTAAATATTAAGGTGGACAATTAACTTATTTACACGTGATAGTATTGCAGGTTGTCAGCGTTGAGTACTGCACCGTATAGAGGAGTATCTGAAAATGGAAAAGAAAATAAAATTAGAAAAGTCATAACAAAAATTTGATATTATTATTTTATCAGAGGTGTCATTTATAATAATTTGCTTATGCTTATAGTCAAGTTATAGTATTCAGTCAAGTTAGTTCTAGTCAAAATTAGTTAGTCAAAATTTAGTCGATCTAAAATATTAATACATAAATGAAGTTAGTCAGTCGGTCTCGTCAACATACCTCACTGTCAGTCAAGTCAATTGTCACACTTGAACAATCCTGTTGCCGCGGAGAATGAATTTAACTTCTTTTTTTCTTCTTTTATTTTCAATTTCGGTTGTATTCTTTGGTGAAGCAGTCGTTGTGGTTGTGGTTGTAGTCGTGGATGTCATAGGATCAGGAAGGAATTCGGCAGGAAGGACCCCTCTCTCATTGTCAGTGACGACTGGCGTCGGCATCAATGGAATCAAGCCTTTCCTCAGCATGTCAATATAATTTGTATTTAAACTGGGAAGCTCTTCAGATGATCGTTGATTTTCGTTCATGTAAGAATTTAGTTTTTCCAAATTGGCATTAATTTTTTTTATTTTTGCCGGTGTCAAGCTCTCGTGTCTGTAGGGGGTGGGCAAAACGGACTTTTTGGAGGAAGCATAATCAATGGGTGGATAAGGATTGTAATCTGTATAAGAGTCGGCTAGAGCAGGCTCGCCATAAGAATTGACTGCACCCCACGATTGTTTAAATGGGGGAGCAGGTTGAGGAGGAGGGGGCACATGGTCAGCGTATGTTTCAACGGGACTTGGAGATGCGAAGACATTTTTAATTGCCGAATATACGGAATTAATCAAGCTTGTTGGTGGCTCAAGAGGTGTGGAGCCACTGTAATGGTTTTCACTAGGTGTGACATCTCCTACCGGCGTCAGTATGACGACTCCAGCGTGAACTCCGCTCAGTCTCCCGCGTCCTGTCTCAAAAAAATGTCTTAGTCGAACACAAGTTACGTCAAAATTATACAATGTCGTGTGACGGATGAGCACCTTTCTAATCTAATAGCAGTTGAAACATCTGGTACAAAAACATCCGTATTTGGAAATAATAACGATTTCTTTATGTAACGAGTCCTACGTTACTTTATTGGTTCAAAAACAATTGCTCTTCTATTTGTTTTTATAACAAATAGTTCTTTTTAACCAGTTTATATTATAAATATAATTCCCCGTATATCGTCATGATCATCACATGATGAGCCCAGTCCAGTCCAGTGGCGCAGGGGCACAAAGTGTGACTGTAAACGCGACAGATTGTGGCTTCGATACCCACTCGGGGAAATGAAATATTTAATATTTTCAATTCTTCACTTTGGTGTCGAGGCAAAGCGCGGCGTGCGTGCGTGCATGCGCGTGATACAGGGTGAAGCTGAAAAAAAAAACTTTATATTAAGTCGGACACGTTTCAACTGCATCACAGCGACCCATACAAAACTATACACCAAAATTCTGTTACGTCAAAAATTACCATTTAAAAAGGTACATTTGTTAAATATTTAAACGGATGACCTACAAATTTGATTACGTATTCGCAATATAGGTATCGAAATCGCGTTATACGGTCGAGTCGTTCTTTTAACGTATCTTTTTAAGGTATTATTTTGGACATTGTAAGGATTGCATAAGGCTTCTTTGACCGGAAGATATCGTGAAGAGTGTCACAGTACTTATGTCGTATAAGAAATTTTGATGAAACTATTACCTCTTAGCTCGATTGTACCGAAGACCTAGTTTCTTCATTTGTATCGCAAAAACTAGATTTACTATTAATTTGTCATTTTTATTATAATTTAAGTAATTTTAATGTAGTTAAGCTAGTATTTAGATAACTGCTTGGGTAAGCTGTTAAATTTTGCATAATTTATCGTAGTAGCAGGATATTGACAAATATTTCGAAAGCAAAAAAAATATTGCTCTTGCCTATATTACGCATGGACAAGCAAAATTACAAGATAGGATATCGTTTGCGAATCTCTCATGAATAATTTATATTTGATATGAATTTGTATAAAATTGTAAATCTTACAATTTTCAAGCATTTCATATTTTCATTGTTTCATAATATATGTGTATGAATGTGACATTTCCTAGTTTTATCATGAAGATAACACTTGGACGAGGCCAATCGTGGCGCAGGGGCATAAGTATGTGACTGTAAATGCGACTGGTTGTGGGTTCGATTCCCCCTCGAGGAATTGAAATATTTCATATTTTAATTTTCGGTGTCGAGGCAAAGGGAGTCGTTGAGTTCCGCCACTCAACACGAAATTCCTGCAGAATTTGGCGGGGGGTGGTGAGTGGATTGTCTTAACACTAGGCTTTTCTACTATATGCGGTTTACAGCATGAAGCTGAACAAAAAATCATAAAGATCAGCTCCATGGTAGATAGATACCAGTTTCAATTTTTTTCCCGCATAACAGGATAGGACTATTTGTTCTCCACATTCCGTCTAATTTCGAGATATTGCGTGTTTAGTGGCGGAATTTTATACTCCGTTTTGTATACTAGAGCAAGGAAATAAAAAATATAAATATATTATATTTAATAGTCACACAAATATGTATAAGTAATTGGATTCTGTCATAGTTGAACGACTAAATCATTAACAGCCTCTCCTTTTTGCAGCCTCAACCTTTTTTTATATACAGCAGTATAGGCAGAAAGAAGTAAATAAAATGGAAAATTAATTTTTTTATCGTTTCCATAGGAATTTTGAGAAATCATCTCTTAATGCTCCCAAACCCTCTCAAGCATGCCATTGCTAAATTTAAATTTTCTAAATCCAGTAATTCAGTCTGTCAGTCATTCAGAATATAGAAAGAAGGAAATTATTCATATATAATTGTATTTAGACTAAATTTAGGCCCCTATTTATAAACCACTCTAAACACAATCGGTCTTGAGAGCGATCTTAAGATGCAGTTTTCATTAATAAATTATAGTCAATAAGTGGAAAGAGCATCTCCAGATCGATTTTAGAGTTGAGAGTTTATAAATACGCTAAGCTTCCGCGGAAATATCACTATTTACTCATTCAGTTCGCACTTCAGCTCTAAGTTAGGTAGCGTTAAGTCATTTAACATTAGTACCTAATCTATATGATTATCTTAGCGAAGCCTACCTTCCTTGTGTTGCATAAGGTATTGTACCCATACATTTTCCTGATCTCACGAGTCTAGGATGGGAACGTAATGACCACTGATGTAATAACGTTTGTAACATTCACTATTACTATAGAAAAGACGATATATTGTAGTATCGAGATATCATGTTTTTTGTATGTCGGATTAACGCGAGGGTCGTGACTTCGAATTCAGGTTTCCGGAATATTTATATCTAAATTTTGTTCGGGTTTAGTCGTTTACCTATCTCGCCTGTTCTTTTCTGATCAGCATTAACTAAATACTTACATAGATTTATCTCCAATTGATAAAGGAGGAGATTTAAATCTTTTTTTTTATATTGGTAAAAAATGATTATTGAAGCTAAAATAAATTGAAGTTATATTATTATGTGTTTGATAATTGTTATAGCTTTGTCGATTTGGAGTTTCGCTCTAATTAATTTCCTAAGTTTGTTTTAAAAATATGATACTTTTTAAAGGACGACTAAGAAATGTAAAAAATTTTTTATTGTCCAGTTAATAGTTTTTAGTTTCATTTTTCTTAGATTTTTCGAATTATGACAATTATAGTATGTATATAGGCATATCGATATGATTTCTGTTTATTAAATAAATAACTCAATTAAGCAAACTGGATCGAGATAAAAAGCAGGTTTTATAATTTTTGTAAATTATAAATATTAATTACGTATAATTTTTCATTTACTACAACTTGTAATTTTAGTTTTTTTACGATACGAGTTATACAACAACATTATAAAAAAATAAAATGTTTGGACGTGTCATTAATAATATATATAATAAATAAAAATAAATAAAATAAATCAGCTTCACGCTGTATCCCGTATACTGCAGGGTAGGCAGAGGGACCCCAGTGTTAAGACACTCCGTTCTCCACCTTCTGCCGATTTCTGGAGGCACTGCGTGTTGAGTGGCAGAACTCAACGCCGCGCTTGTCCTCGACACCAGAACGAAGAGATGGAAACATAAATTTAAGTAAATATTTCCTCGAGTGTGATCGAACCCACAGCTAGTCGGTTTTACAGTCACACTTTGTGCCCCTGCGCCACTACTGGCCTCAATAAATATATATAATATACTTTAAATTTAATCGTTACGCATATTGTGCATTTTGCGGGTAGGCATTACGTTGAGAGAATACAGTAAAAGATTATTTTGCTCTGCAAATGACTCGAAAATTGGTCGAAAAATACAAAAGGAAGTGTCTAAACACTATTTGCAGGAAAAGCGTGAAGCGAAAAAAAAAACATTCCAAGAGATTAATCAGAAACAGTCATATTCCACCAAGAAGATGTCAATTAAATCTTAAAATATGTGATAGCGTGACACACTTCACCTCATAAACCCACACATTTTATGGAACCACTTTAAAAGTAGCTTCATTTCCGCGTGAATGTATGTTTTTAAAATTGTAGGTGAACTGGTAATAAGTGTGATATAATTTACTTTCACTGAACCGAACTCGAGCGGTTCAATAATGTGATACACCTGTATTGATTGTAATGGACGTTTGTTTCATATTTTATTATTAGTTGAAGGCAGTATAAAATCTTTTTTTTGGTTTTACTTTTTATATGTAGCAATAATTTATTATAGTTATTATAGTTATAGTTTTTTGTTTTTTATTATTATTAACTTTACGCTCTATACTGCACACACCAGGGTAGGCAAAAGGAACCTAGTGTTAAGTACGTTCCCCATTTTCCACAGAATTCTGGAGGCGAGTGGCAGAACTCGACGCCGCGCTTTGTCTCGATACCAGAGCGAAAAAAAATAAATTATAATTTTAAATAAATATTTCATTTCTTCGAATGGGAATAGAGCCCACAACCAGTCGCGACTGGCCTCATTCTTTTTGTTTTCTTTTTCTATATATTATAATTTATCATAAAAAACAGTTTTCGTTTCGGACTACTAAGCCATACATTAGCTTAAATTGGAACGTATGGCTAATATAAAAAAAAATATATTTTTCAAATCAGGTAAGGCACATTTACACCAGCCATAATGACTTTAATATTTTTATATAATACTATTAATAAATTCGATTAAATTATTTATATGATTTTATTACTTAAAAAAAACCACTTAATCATTGTAACGTAAGCTTATTTGAACTTGTGACCTCTTGAGTCTCTTAGCTTTCCCAGCTCTCAGTCAATTATGATTAATTCAAATGTTCACATCAATAAATAATCTTGGAATATAGCTGTTTATAATTGGAAGTCTATTACAATTAAAGTACCCATCACTACATGTACTAATACTTACTTAAGTACGTTCCTTTACACGTAAATATTAAGTTACTAAAATAAGGATATAACTTCTTATTTGCCTCTCTGAGGCCAGTCGTGGCGCAGCGGTACGAAGTGTGACTGTAAAACCGACTGGTTGTGGGGTCGATCCCCACTCGAGGAGATGAAATATTTGCTTAATTTGCAGATTTATATTTCTATTTCTTCGCTCTGGTATCGAGGCTAAACGCGGCGTCGAGTTCTGCCACTCAACACGCAATGCCTCCAGAATTCGGCAGAAAGTGGGGAACGGAGGGTCTTAACACTAGGTTCCCTTTGCCTACCCTGATGTGTGCGAAATACAGCGTGAAACTGATTTATTTTTATTTAACTTCTTATTTCGAAACAAATTATTTAACTTTGTCTTTAAAATATATAATATAAAATATAATATAAGAACTAAGCATAGTACGTATACTTGTATGAAAACGAGGTTAATAAGCGCTTTATGTAATTCAGATAATATATTACCATCGATTAAAATCTCATTTAATATTAAGTAACAGTGTTAAAATAAAGTCATGTCATGGCCTAAATGACAATCGATAATTGTATAATCCTTCCTCCTTTCACATTGTAGAGACCAGGAAGATTTGTGAAATGCTGGTAGAATCGATTAGAAAGGACTAAAGTTGCATATAGCATTTTCTAATATATTAAAAAAATAAATTATTTTTTGACTGATTTATTGGTGTATAAATAAATCAATATGAGACAATTATGGCAGTATCGCACGGTAGAGTCGGTTGTGGAAATCGAAAATATATATTGATCCCACAGATAGTAGAGTATGCAGAAGGAACCTGGGAACCTAATGTTAAGATACTCCATTCCCATTATGATACTTCCGTTTTATACTATTGCGGTGCCAAGTGAGCGAGTGGGAATCGAGCCCACAACCTGTCGCGTTTACAGTCACACGCTTGTGCGCCACGACTGGCCTATATTATAATATTATGCGATTTATTGTATAGCTAAACGAAAAAAGAGGCCAGTCGTGACGCTAGGGGCAGAAAGTGTGATTATAAATGTGACTGCTTGTGGGTTCGATCCCCACTTGAGGAAAAGAAATATTTATTTAAATTTATATTTTCACATTTTCGTTCTGGTTCGCAAAGCGCGGCGTTGAGTTTCGCCACTCAATACGCAATGCCTCCAGAATTCGGTGGAAAGTGGGTAACGGAATGTCTTAACACTAGGTTCCCTCTGCCTATCCTGCTGTGTGCGGAATACAGCGTGAAGTTGATTTTATTTTTTAAAGTAAACAAAATCATTGCAAGTGTAGGTAATTACGGTAAAGAATCTTTTTATTAAAGTAATTGACATATTGTCGTCAGTTGCATATATTTTAAAATATATTATTTATTTTTATTTCACACGAATAAAAGGAAGTGAAAGGTGATTAACGTTATATTACAGCATTATGTTTCATCAGTATGAGTTTTTGTGCTTCAGTATTCATCAGTTTTTGAACTAAAACCGCTATAATCTTTGTAAAAAATATTAAATTAATAGTTGCAATGTTCATTATAAAATAGAAATAACAGTTTTAGTTATAACTCAGATACTGTAATACTAAAATTTTAAATGCCTTGACTTGAGAACTGATAGTTTGATTTTTAACGATCTAAGTGGCGTTTTCGATTTTTTTTCACTTTCACGCACTATCCCGCATATAGTACGCCCGAATTCCCGAATTGCTTTCCGCCCGAATTCAAGTACAATACTTGATACTTGTGTTAATTGGTGGAACTCAACGCTGCATTTTGTTTTGTCAGAAGAGGAAATAAAAAAAAAAATCATTGCCCTATGTGGATCTGTTGTGAGATCAAACTCACAACTCCACGATGGCTTAGCAAAACTTTAATATTAAATTTTATTTGGGGACAAATATTTCTGGTACAAGAAACTTCTGAAGCCTTCAATTCTCATAATACCAAGATAACTAGACATCTACAATTATATATAATATAGTATAACTATAATTTTTTTATTGTTATGAAATTTTTAAATATTAAATTATAGAATATTATAAAATATTATAAAAGAAATTATAAAAGTTATGAGTCAGAATATTATAAAAGTTATGAAATTTTATAATATAAAATTACATAATTATAGGCGCCCTTTTACAATAGCTATAACAGCTTAAAAACCGATTCTCACACTTAACGGAACAGTGTAAAATAAATAATTTATGTATTGAAAATGCTCATACCAATTCACATGCAAAATAATATTCAAATTATGTTTCCCATGTCATATAATATAATAGTTATATGTTATAACTTTTTCTAGAACTAATGCGTTATATAACTTAAAGATATACGAAATTGTTTGAAAAATCAACTTTAACCTAAAATTACATAACTTTCTGTTAACTTGTTATTGAAAGTGGAAGCGGATATGCATGACCTACTTTGAGAGGTTTTTAAGTATCATTTTTGTTTGTCTTGGCGCATCTCCGAATTTAATGATAATTTTGCTGGGTAAGTCACTTGCTAGTTTGAGGCTAGTCGTGCGCAAGTGCGCAAAAGTGTACTGTGTGACTGTAAACGATATAGTCTCTGAGTTCGATTCCCATTCGAAGAAAAAATTGATTTTCTATCCTCGCTCTGATACCGAGGCAAAGCGCGGCGACGGAAAATGGAAAACGGAAGTGCCTTAATGGAAACGGAGTCTCTATCTCTAGGTTTCCAGATTCCTTTTGCCTATCCTGCTAAGTGCAGGATAGGCAAAAGCTTTTTTACAGTGTGATAAAAAAGTTAACAACTCTCTACTTTTTCGTCATTAATCAATTATGTATTAAGTTATAAATTGCCAGAAGCCAACCCTGTAGTAGCCTACTTATGTGTTCCATAATCTAGAAACACAAGCCATATGAAAGAAATGGATGTGATTGCGACCTTTTAAGAGCATTAAAGAAAAAAGAAAAGATTAATTTATACCGGATTTTTTGTGATCATTATCTTATCATTATTAACTAAATTTGTAAACTTAAAATTATTTAGTAATAAAAAATATAGGAAACATTTTCTATATTATTAATAAGTCAGCAGCGTATTTATATATTATTTAATGTTCATAATTTTAAATTATATATGTAAAAAAGTAATTATTTCGAAGTTCCGGTTGCAGTCAGTTATTTACTTACTTTCGCTATTCGTTGTAAACAGTTGGTTTTAAATTTAAATTTATTAAAATATACAGAATATTATAAAAAAACTTTATATTGTTAATTATTATATATTTAAATTATTAGTAACGTTGCGCAATTAAGACATGCGTGACTGGATATGATGATTGTATTATAGTTGAGAATTCATTCGAGGATATTTTTTTGTATTTACGATAAATGTTTCCTCAGGCAGACTTTGTCAAGGATAGCAAAAAAACAGTGTTAAGTTACGTCGCATGTTAACACCTAAGTAAACTAAAAGTACTATATACTATTGAGTAACCATATGTCACTTTTTCGTTAAGATATCTTACATTATACAACACTTGCATAGTTAAAAAGACCTACAGCGTTTTTATATATATTTTTTCTCCAACAAAAAAAATATAAAAAACAATTAATTCTCACCGTCTAAATGTGCAGGGTACTTATGTGCCCCAAAGCCAGATGGGGCAGCGGGTGCAGTGTGAGCGTACTGTGGGGCAGTCGCGCCGTACGCGCTAGGCGGGCCGTACTCTATGTGTGTGGCGGGTGGCGGGCCGTATACTGCTGTTGCTGGAATGTAATGTTCTGTGTTAAGGTGAACTGGAATTTGTAAGTTTGTTGCGGTTTGTATGAATTGGTAACGAAATAGATAATTCAATTAATATGTTATATGGATTCTTTTTTAGTTTTAAGTTGTCTTATCCATGATACTGTGCAGGTAGATGAAATCTAGTGCTATGTCTTAGCTCTAGTCTCCACGCACAGCACAATATTCGAGACATTGCGTGTTGAGTTGCGAAGCTTGACGAAGCGCTTGGTCCTGTTACCAGAGCTAGGAAATATACAGGGCAATTATGCCAGTTGGGGCAGCGGGTGCAGTAAAAGCGTACTGTTTAACAAATACGCCGAATGCTCTCGGCGGTCCGAACTTTATGTGTGTAGTGGGTGGTAGGCATACATGCTGTTCTTGCTGGAGTGTAATTTTCTCTGTGAAATGTAATGTTAAGATATTATAATTAATTTGTTGTTTATAATGCACTTGATTTTGATTATTTATCGTATAGGTAGCCTGGTAGTAAATAAAATTGATTAAAAAAATTGAGACATTCGTGGCGCAGCGGCAAAGCACCTCACTATATGGTTGTGGGTTTGATTCGCACTTAAGGGACTGAATCATTTTCTTTTTCTTGCTCTAGTAACAAGAAAAAACACATTGTTGTATTCTGCTGCTTAACACGTCGTGTCTCGAATATTAGGCGGTGTATGGAAAACGTTTACTAATATAACAAAAGGCCTCTCTGCATTCCCTGCTATATGAGGAATGTAATGTGAAGGTACAAAAAAATTAAATGGATATATAAGAAAATCTTGCATTTTTCCAAGCTGACTATTCTGAAAGATCACATTCGCCGTCAACTGATGACAAACAAATAAGTCAACTGATTTGTTTGAAAATACTTTATTGTATTGTTAATATATTGTAGCAATGTGTAATGTTATATTCTAGGCTTATAAAAACCTTTTATATTTATTTTAGCTATTTATTTAATTACTAGAGTACAGAATTAGCCTAATGTGTGAAGCCTTAGAATAGTAGAATTCTCTAGAATTAAATTATTTTTGTTAGAAAATGCAAATATTCCTTTTTGTGGTTTAGTCAGTTAGCACATTGGTCATAAATGCTAACTGCTCTAAACATTAAATGAATGTTAGTAAAACATAAACCAATATTGGTCAAGGAATTGTATTATAACATATTTTAATTATTCTGCACAAATTTACGACATTGTATAATATTTAGATATTAGTATCTTATTCTATGGTCAGCATATAATAAAATTTACAGTCTAACTGTTTTAGACGCATTGTCTACTCTAAGCGGAAGGAACCTAGTGCTAAGATAATACTCCCCACGCACCGCCAATTTTTGAGGCATTACATGTTGAATGCCGGAAGTCAACGCTTTATCTTGATACAGGAGTAAAGAAATCAAAATTGCTATACCATGTGGAAGTCGAACCCAGAACCGTCGTGTTTACAAATATATAATAAAATATATGTATATTTATAATGCTTAATATAGATTATAACGCCCGAATGATGTCCATTTTCCAAAGAGAATGTAGACATACCTATGGCACTCTAAAAGAGCTAGCTTTTAATACGATACAAGAAATCCTAATAAAATAGTAATTAAATAATTTTTAATAATTTTATTACGAATAAAATTGAGGCCAGTCGTAGCGCAGCGGCACGAAGTGTGACTGTAAAACCGACTGGTTGTGGGTTCGATCCCCACTCGAGGAGACGAAATATTTACTTAAATTTATATTTCCATTTCTTCGCTCTGGTGTCGAGGTTAAGCGCGGCGTTGAGTTCTGCCACTCAACACGCAATGCCTCCAGAATTCGGCAGAAAGTGGGGAACGGAGTGTCTTAACACTAGGTTCCCTCTGCCTACCCTACTGCGTGCGGGATAGAGCGTGAAGCTGATTTATTTATTACGATTAAAAAAATTCTTCACATTATTTCTATACTTGGAGCGCATCGAATTATATATGATAATATATACATATGTACAGCAGTTAAGTTCCCTTTTATGTAATAGACGATTAAACATAATTAAAGTTATGTAATTTTAATTATAGAAATTTGATACAAAAGTATATTTTAGCTTTATATAATTATGTAAATGAGTCTCTCTTAAATTGTCTATATTTTTGTATATCTACGAGTATTTCATTTTTTTTATAGTTTTTAACATAATATACTTTAAAAATCTTAATATTTATGAATTATAAGAACAATTTAATGTTTATAGGTATATTATATTACAACAAATATCAGTAACCGGATGAAACCTTATGAAAGGCACTTTGTTCCCTATTTTTTTACTTTAGGTAAGTATATATTACTTAGCAATATCTGCCAAGTATTATATAACAAACATAAATTCTTGCCATCACATCTTGTTATAAGTAGATTTAAAAAAACATTAAATTATTATTATATTAGGAAAAAACATGACAATAAACAAAAATACTCACATGCTGGTTTCTTTTCACTCAAAGCGGCAGAACTAACGATTTTCTTTCCAAAATTGCTGACAACGTCTCCTTTAGAAGAAATTACTTTGCCGATGGTAGAAGCTAAGGCGCCCCCTCCCTTAATAAGCTGCCCCTTCAATATAGTGACTCCCCCAGTGATAGCTTTAACAGCTTGGAATAATGTATAAAGAATAGATTTTTTCAAGCCCCAATAATCAACCTTTTCACTGTGCTGTAAAAGAAAAAAGTATGATAATTATATATGCTACTAGATTGTACCTGAGGCTTCGTGGGTGGCTGTGTATGGCTTTTCATACATTTTGCAGGTTCAGTGGATTACATCAAATGACCAAAGCATTCCTTTATAAGTGGAGTATCAACCACATAAAGAATATTTTTAACATTTTTAAAGTGTTACTCCACACAATACAAGAAAGAAAAATACTTTTTTAGATAACTTAGCGAAATTTGAACCCGCGCCTCCTGAACCATTTCCAACCAAACCAAACTATTTTTTTTCAGTTATTTAATATTAGTTCAAATATTCCAATATATTATATTAATAAATTAGGTTCGTTAAGTTCTGTTCATTAAGTATAATTTCGTCGGATGTGCTAATTGCAAAAATGCTTTTTTTGCAGCAGCATTATCAGCAGCAAAAAATGTAGTTACAAGGCCCTGACGTTGTCGATTTTCAATGACACCGACGATTTTGAAACACCAGTTTCACGCTGTATCCCGCACACAGCAGGGTAGGCAGAGGGAACCTAGTGTTAAGACACTCCGTTCCCCACTTTTGACGATTTTTAAATGTTAAGTAAAAAACACTGCGCTAAAGAATTACGTAGCTTTTAATTTTATGTTTGTTTGATCCAAATACAATTATGTTTTCTTTCCGTGTCTTATTGTATTTTATGATTATGTTACTATATAATGGACCAAATTACTGTCTTTCTAAAGTTCTTATCGTAAACAAGATTACAAATTTAAGATTGATACAATGTATTAAAATGTTACTTAGTGAAACGAGGAAACCATTTTTAATAGGTTTTACATAGTAATATAATATAACAATATTTAGAAGATTATTAAAGTGAATATCATATTTATTAACATAATACATAAAAAGGAGTGTACAATGACTCAGTTGTAGATGACATACATAATGATGCCAAAGAGCCAGGAAAATTACTTTGTGAACCAAAGTGAATGAAAAAAACGTTAGAACGTTTTCATAGAAACCATTTTAATAAACTGTCTGAGCAACTGAAAATTTAGATTAATGGTTTTTCTTTTTTTTTAAGTTCACGCCTTGTCTAGAGAGGTTGCCAGAAACAACAGAGTGCCAAACTCTATGCTCACTGCATACCTCTTTCGCCTCGTCCACTGTCATCAACCTCTTCATACGTGTTCACCTTATGTCACCTTCCACCAGTGCTCTGTTCTGGAAAATCTAATCTCAATTTGTCTCTCTTACCACTCACTTTACCGTCAACCGTTACTAAAATTAAAGTATTTTAAGTTTTTCTTAAGGTTCACTCACTGGTTCATATGAATAGCCTGTTTCTGTTCCATGTCCAGAGGATTTTCCCGATGCGGAAGTAATAAATGATGCTGCTCCGGCCGATGCTTGACCTAATAGGCTCACTTTATTCTGTATCCCCGAGGATGCTTTGGACACTACTGATGTTAGCGATTGCGCTGACGACCGCTTTGTCCTAGAGGAATAACATAATTCATAATTATAAACACCCGGCACAAAAGTAAACAGACTACTAGAAAAGAGCTGACGTTTTTCAAACGACTGAATTCTTGAATGATGGCTAAGGACACTCTCCTAAATTGAAAGCATTCAAAAAAAAAATTTGGATCTGGACATACATACAAACATAGACACGTCAAATTTATAAAATCTTATAATACCTATTTTTCTTTCTTTTTTTCTTTCGTGGGAGTTTAAAAATAGTAGGTATATTAAATTTTTACATTAAAATATTTACGTATGTATTATATGAATAGGTAGAAAGAATAAAATTTCGTAGTGAAAGATCACTCCATTCTTCACTTTCAGCTGTACCGGAGACATTAGATTAAGTGAATGTTTTGTAATGTTATTACATTACAAAAGATTTGCTTATTCTAAATGTTAAAATAAGGGTAATTATTATTAATTACCTATATTTCTACATTTAGAATTTCAACCCACAACCATTATTACAGATACAATTCGATATTACTGATCTGTTTATTTTGCTTAAATATTCAATAGTAAAGATTATTTTATTTTAATATTTACCTCATAATCTCCTCTGCAGCTAGCCCTTCAGCCAGTGCCTCTAGTTGCTGTGGTGACATTCTACTAATAGCTGCCATATCTATGATGTCCAATTGAAGTGGAACAGGCGCCGCCATGGAAGTAGCCATGCAGATCATGCAGACCCAGAACTGTAAAAAAAAATTTATATAATTATACATATGAATATATTTAATTCAAGGTAGACGAAGAGAGTGTCAAGATATTCTGTTCCCCGCGTCCGTCTTAATGTGAAACCTGAGGAATTATTTTGGCTCATAGATTATTTTTGTTAAGACACTCCGTTCCCGTTCCCTACTTCCGTTCCTTACTTTACGACGAATTCTGAAGGTCTGAAGAAATGAAAATAGTGTGGAGTCTCTTAACACTAAACTCCATCTGCCTACCCTGCTACATGCGGGATACGACGTATGTCATGTCAGCTGTATGTGATCAGCTTTATGCTGTATCGCGCACACAGCAGAGTAGGCAGAGGAAATCTAGTGTAAAGACATTCCATTCCCCACTTTCCGCCAAATATTTCAAGGCAGACTATTGGCGCTAGGCCACAAAAGTTCGAATGTAAACGTAAATATTTTTAATAAACCCATGTACTAATAATTCATTAGATGATAAGAACAGTTCAACAGATAGTTTACTAGTCAAAAAAAGTAAAACAAATAGTAAATACTCTGTTCATATAAAACCACACAATTTATAACATGCGATAAACACGCGATACACACACGCTTTTCAATTAAATTAAAATGTTAAATAGATAAACAATAATAACAAATTACTTACAAAACGTGTAATTATAAATAATCTATTTCTGTATAGATTTTTTTAATTCAAAGTGTAGGCCGTATAAGCGGGGTAGGAAACCTAGTGATAAGATACTACGTTTACTACTTTCCGTGATTTGAACTGTAACACCGTTCATTGTCTTTACTTATTAGAAATCTAACCCTCAACCATCACACATGCTACGCCTCAATAAACTTTAATATTTTTTTTTTAAGTTTCACTCTGTATCCCGCACACAGCAGGGTAGGCAGAGGGAACCTAGCGTTAAGACACTCCGTTCCCCACTTTCTGCCGAATTCTGGAGGCATTGCGTGATGAGTGGCAGAACTCAACGCCGCGCTTAACCTCGACACCAGAGCGAAGAAATGGAAATATACATTTAAGTAAATATTTCATCTCCTCGAGTGAGGATCGCTCGTGCCGCTGCGCCACGACTGGCCTCAACTTTAATATTCCTTTTATAATTAAACAAATAACCGCCATATTCTTGTTTACATAATTTTTATTTAAATATTTTTTTTCATTTTGAAACATTTTAAATCGCTTCGAATTGTTATGAGTGACATTTAATCGATTTTTTACTACATTCGAATTATTTCATAATATGTACAATAGGTCATGACTAAAGTTACGAAAACTAAATACATCACTACCGATCGTTGTCGTATGACTGTACGTAACTATGCGGTCACGTTCAAAATAAAAATGAAAGTAATACAATGTCTACTTATAAAGTCATCATAAAATATGACAAATGACTGTTATGTTGACAATTAAAATCCTTATTATGTTATTTATAATATTGTGTTATAAATATCTCGTCAAAATCAGCTTCCTGCTGTGTCCCGCACACAACAGAGTAGGCAGAGGGAACCTAGTGTTAAGACACCCCGTTACCCAGTTTCCGCCGAATTCTGGAGTCATTGCGTGTCGAGTGGCAGAACTCAGCGCCGCGCATTGCCTCGGGACCAGAACAAAACAATGGAAATATAAATTGAAATATCTATTACATCTCCTTGAGTGGGGATCGAATCTACCTATAGAGAAAGATGGCTTGACTCAAAAATATTAATTGTTTATAATCGTGGCGTCTTTTGTGGCGCAGAGGCACAAAGTGTAACTGTAAACGCGAATGGTTGTGGGTTCGATCCCCACCCGAGGAAATGAAATATTTATTTAAATTTATATTTTCATTTTCTTCGTTTGTCACTAGGTTCTCTCTGCCATCTCTGCCTAGCCTGTTTTATGCCGGAGACAAAAAAAATATGGCTACATATTATTACTAGGTTCTCATAAATAATAATTATTAGTTTAATCTATTATTATTATTATTATAAATAATAATCTAAGAATAAGTACATAGAATCTTTATATACGGAAGATTGCATTACATAACATCACATGTAATCTAATCATATAGACATTAACACTTTATGAGGAAGAAGTATATAATCGTGTCAACAGTCGGTATCGGTATCCAGTTCCTTATACTAGTTCAATGACTCTATATAGCGCGATTAATTTTAAAGTTGTAAAATATATGAGGCCTGTGTCCTGTGTGTGGAGGAACTAATCGCCGTGCTTTTTTTAAAACTAGAACTAGAACCGTTGCGCTTGACGGCAAACAGACGGCAAGAAGTTGTTCCAAATAAAATTGTACACGTGAAGCTAATAGAAGCGTGCTAAAAACATAAAAAATCGGACAAGCGCGAGTGGGACTCGCCCACCGAGGGTTCCGTACAAAATTGGAGGTCTCGAGGTTACATAAGAATTTAGTGTGTTCCTGAAAGTGTCGAAATACGCGTTTTTTGCATGTAAACCGTCAAATCAAGGAACCGTAGACCTGAGTATATGGTTTGAATTTCAATTCGATATCTCCAAGCGTGTCTAAGGGAACGGAGTGTCTTAACTTTCGGTTCCCTCTGCCTACCCTGCTGTGTGCGGGATGCGTAAGCGCAGGCGTTGTAGGTTCTATTCCCTTTCGCGGGAATTAATTATTTTAATTTTTTCACTCTAGTAACAAAAATCCGCCATTTAAAACGCAAGAACTCTAAAATTGGACGAAAGTGGAAAACTTGGGAAATATTTAATATTTTATCATATTCTCCCAAACCTAAAATTTCTCCTATACCTATTCTTTAATTTACCCCCAGTTTTATAAATTACAAATAAGTAATTTATGCTAAATTCGTATTATTACAAAATTATGCTGAAGCGCAATTTCGGTATCGCCTTGGCAGTGAAAAGCGAAAGTTGAACGTGCGGAGCGACCGCAGTCCGCAACGTAGACACCGCCTTCCGCTTCAATCGTAAACATTCGTTTGGTTCTTAAACTAGCGGTTAAAATAAATACTTCCTTTTTATTTATTCTCATTTCTTTTATTAAAATAAATAGTTCCTTTTTCTCATTTCTTTAAGTTTTTATACATGTTTTAACAAAGTATTTTTCTTTCCTATTATTAAAAATACAATTAATAAAAATATTCCGAAGTGTCTTAATGGAGTACAAAGTGTCTTAACATAGGTTCTTAGGTTTTCGTTGTCGACCCCGGTATGTGCGTGATACAGTATGTAGCAAAAAATTTGTGTATACCTTTTACTTATTTCACTGTCTTAAATCTTTTGTTACATTCTTAGCTTGACAGTTTTTACGGTCTTTCTTTACTTTTTTTTACTATTTATATTTATTTCAGTATTATCCAATACATATATTTTAAGATTTTATACCTAAAAAGAAAAAAAACTAAGATTACTTACTTTATTTCTTGTAAATGTTAGTGACGTCAGTGACTTAAAAAAAATGCAAATTTATACAAATTGAGGTTTTTAGTAGATATTTTAATTTAACAATGTAAAAGAATTTGATATTCGTACGTTACTACAAGTCGTGGTAACAGCTAAAGGTGACAATTTCTTAAATAGAATTTACTTTTATAACGTTATAAACTGTTATATCAATAACCGTTAAACGATTATATAATGTGACACGAATTAACAAAAAACCACAATAATATTTACGTCAATCTAGAATCGAACTCACGAAAAAAAGATCATCTATTGTGTATTAAGAAACAGATTAGACATGCCATGGGATATGCCCGATCGTTGCCTTTAAAGAAAGCGAAAGTTACAAGACAACTGGTAACATGATGTCACTTCGTGTGGTTTTGAAACGAGCGGATATAATTTGTATTGGTTATTATTTCATATGAGTCATGTATAAGAACAGGATATCAATGAACCACAGTGATATAAGATAAGTAATGAGTTTTACAGATTTTGTATCTTATTTTTTTTTATTAAAGTAGAAAAGTAAATTAATAAATATGTGCAGAGTTCTGCATTATCGATGGATAAAACAATTATTGTTGATTACTCTAGCTTCACGCTGTATCCCACATATAACTATTAGACTGAGGGAACCTAGATTTAAGCTACTCCATACCCGCTTTCCATCCAATTTTCGAGACATTACTTGTTGAGTTTATTGTTGGCGGACTTTAACACCGCGATTTGTCTTGTCACCAGAGGAAGATAGCGAAGTAATGAAAATAATTTATTCCTCCGAGTGAACTGTGAAATCGAACCTACAACTGTCGCGCTTATTGCAGATGTGCTGGTCCGTGACAACGGCCTCAAATATAATATCGTGAAGTGTAAATGTCTAGCGATCGGTATACAAGAAAATATTTATTTGTTTTTAGCGATTGATTATTATTCTTTGGACTGTTTTCATTTTTCCATAACATTGATTATAATATCAATTAAATTTTTGAATAATTTTAGTTTAATTAACCTTTTACCATTTACCACGTAAATCTTCTTTTGCCTTCGCTGACATTTGGAAGAAAGAGACACGCTGCCCTTTATCATTGCTTTTGACCTCAAATTATTATATATAACTTTTTGTATTTCATTAGTTTACTGCGAATTACTTTTTATGAATTTTATTGCTTAATACTTAAAATACTGTTCAATTTAAATTAATGAATGTACTTAAACTTAACTTTTAAACTTAGGTGTAAAGTATTATATATACGTGAATAAACGCGGTCTTCATGTTGCTCTATGTTTTTTACCGACTCCTTTTTTCGAAAAGCAGGTTATATATTTGTTAATTATATTTTATTTCATGTTTGTCCGTCGATTTATCTGTATTTTGTAGACTTATTTTAAAATATATATTATATATTTTTGTTATGTTTAACTCATAACTGAAGTATTTAGGTATTCAACAACACAACAAAAGCTAAAAAAACTCTAAAATTTAATTTTGTTACTGCAAATTTTAAAAAAAGGAAAGTTTTTAATTATCTTTTTTGAAGTTTTAAGTAATTCATATATTATTTATGGCAATTTAGTTTTTGTTTGTGCGTGACCTTAATATAGTTTTGGAGTCGGTTTTATTTATTTTTCTAAAAATGATATTACGGAAATGTTTACTATCGCAAGGGCCATTATCCGACATCTTTAATATATATGTCTTCAGTTTTATAGAGATATACATACTTTCATCATAGTTTTTGACTAATATTAAAATGGCCCCCTGAGCTTAATTATTTCCTTGATATATATATTTAATATTCAATATTTAACTTTCTCATTTTTTATTATGTTTAACTTTGATATTATTTGATTTGAATTTAAATTTTATAGAAATTAAGCTCCAAGAGTAAAAAATAATAATTCCGAACAAAAAACATATAGTTTTTCACTTTTTTATATCATGTGTAATTCACTCGTTTTTGCATATAGCATAGATACCGCCTTGAAACCTACGTTATCATTTGTTAAAGTTGTCTTTAACTTCGTTGAAACTTGAAGTTGTTAATCATTTTCTGCTGATCATAAACATAATACAGTAACTGCATTTGTAAATATTAAAAAAAAACTAGAGTAGCAGCGAGAGTGTGGTGATGTAATTTATAATTATCGTAAAAGTATCAAAACATTCCTCCCTGTCTGTGTCAGAAATTACATAATAATAATAATAAAAAAACTTAAAAACATTCGTATAAATTCGACTTTTCGACTAACGATGAGATTGGCTAGACATTCACTTACTTAAGTAATAAATAATATTCGGTCAAAAATTTGATTAAAAAACTGAATCTATAAGAAACCAGTTCAGTTAAAAGCTTTTTAATTTTATTTTCATTGAATTGAAATTTCTCATTATGACATTTGAGCAATTATATAACTTATACGGAATAGTGTTTATGTAAATTGAAAAACTATAATTCTAATATAAATGCTTATTAATTATATATATTTTAAGATAAAATTATTATACGATTATATCTATCTATTATATATCTGAGGCCAGTCGTGCCATGGGTACAAAAGTCTGTTACTGTAAATGCAGCTGGTTGTGTGTTTGATTCCACTCGACGAAATGAAATATTTATTTAAATTTATGCTTTAATTTCATCGCTGTTGTATTAAGACATGAAGCAATGCCTCCAGAATTTAGTGGAAAATGGGGAACGAAATGTCTTTTCACTAGGTTCCCTCTACCTACCCTGCTGTGCGCTGGATACAGCGTGAAATGTCTATTGTTATAACAAAATGCAAAACTATTTGAAAATTTACTTATATACTAATTAAAAGATTCACTCGATTGTTTAAATATTTCTACATACAAATTAGTTAATATCCATACTCTATAGTGTCGTACATTAAATGTAGACGAATAATAAAAATATCTTGAACGGAAATAAGCATAGGCCCTGTTCAACAAAAACACACGCTCACTACACTCATTGATTGGGGGTTATGTATATGACGATTTTAATAATACTGTAGCAGTTGACGTATAGCTTCCTAAATATTGAAATATAAAAAAAAATGCGAGTATGAAGTAAGTATAATATTATTTTTCTGCTTAATACTTAGAGATATTCTTAGTAGTTAATTTCAATGTTTGTCTACGAGTACGAGTACTTTTAATAGGGTAGACAGAGACTACTGAGTGTCAAGATACTTCGCTTTCCACTAGGGCCGTGCCCACGTAGTGTAGTGCCCATCCCAGAAATTTTACTAACAAAAAAATTGTCCAGAAAAATTAAAAGAAAAAACCTTCACATTCAAAACTAAGTTTCAGGCCTCCCCCCAAAAAATATATCTAGAATTTAGATACGCCCACACTCAGCATCGTGCTTTGAACCTACAACCGTTGCGCTTACGAACGATAACCGATAGCGTGACAGATAGACATCATGGTAATGGTAGGTAGGTGATGGAGGCAACCTCATGGTATATAACTTATTTATGTCCTTCACTTTCCTTTTAAAGATTCTTAAGTGATGGAACCTGATGTGACACTTTATTTAGGTATAGGAAAATATATATTAGTCTTTCGTTTAAAGATTTTTCAGCAGGAATTTAATTTGCTATCTGTTTAACTGTTTGTATGGTGATTTGACTAAGATAACTAATAACACAGTCAACGTGGTTAAATACTGGCCAAATACAATTTGACTTTTCAAGACACGAAGAAGCAGGAATTTAAATATAAATTCATCCTGTACACTCATTCCGGCTTCGTCATGACAGTGTCAAGTTTGATATTTACTCAATATTAACTAAAAAATATTCTATATAAGGGTATTTTACGTTNGATAGGCCGTTATATTCTAACAAAAAGTCCTATTTCTATGCAGAAATTTCTATTTTTTAATAGCTGACCTGATAAACTATATCGATAGAATGCGTTTGGCATAAAAAAGTCAAAATTGCCAAATTGTTAGTTTGGCCCATATACTTAGGACCCATCGAAATGGCGTTTTGTTTTGAAAACGACAATTTTATTATTTATTTTGTTTGAAAAATCACTTTTCATTTTTGGGTAAAAAATTGTATTAGGCTTTTACGGAGTAGTTAAAACTATGGTTTCATTTAAAGTGGTGCTGACACTTCCACCTGTATATTATACTTTGCGTTACGTACTATATGAAGATGTTTAAAGAAAAATATCCTTATATAGATTTTAACAAAAAAAAAGTACCATAGAATTTTAAAAAGGAAATTGAGTCAGCTTATTCAGCTTAAATATTTAGTTAAGGTTACTTAGCTGATTATTTAAAAGTTTAAATGTAAAAAATGCGTAAATTGCACAAACTGGAAATCCGGTGAGAGTTGAACTATTTCGGAACATCAAATATGACGCATATGGTATGTAGATGTTTCATAACAACGTTGTCTTACTCTGTGAATGTTAAGATATAATTTTATCAATTTTAATATGGTAAAATACATTATAATATTATTGATTTTTTTTTAGGGAAGCGATAACCTAGTGTCAATACACTCTGTTCTCTATTTTCAAAATCGTGATAATTTACAATTAGAGATATTTTTAAATTCAATAAAAAAAAAATTAAATGGTACCAGTCGTGGCGCAGGGGCACAAAGTGTGACTGTAAAATTGACTGGTTGTAGGTTCGATCCCCACTCGAGGAAATGAAATATTTGTTTACATTTATATTTTTATTTCTTCGCTCTGGTGTCGAGGCAAAGCGCGCCGTTGAGTTCTGCTAACACGCAATGCCTCCAGAACTCGGCGGAAAGTGGGGAACAAAGTGTCGAAACACTAGGTTCCCTCTGCCTACCCTGCTGTGTGCGGTATTTATTTTAGGGCCAAACTTGTGACTTTTTAAAGTTACGTCAGTAAAGTCAGTCAGTCCTATATATTCATTAAAATAAAATATTCTACGTATTATTAAGTACGTACATTCATATTCTCTTAAAAATAGTAAACTTGTTTATAACAATTCTTGTTAAAGTAAAAACCTAATAATGTCTGTTCATTTTGCGCCCATTTTGGATCTTATAAAATATATTGCGTGTTGGATAGCGGAACCAAACGCCTCACTATATCTAACTATATCAAACTTTTGGCTCACGTTTTCATAAAAATGACAATCAAATTTGAATTGAACCCAAAATCATCGTATATTTAATCAAATTTTATACAAATATAAATTAAACACGAACACATTTTGCTTTTCTTCTCTACAGCCACACCCTTTTCCAAGATCGATTAACTGTCGCTTTCTTTAGACCAGTTTTTTAAAGGAAGTTCACGGCATTTCGTAGTAGAAAATGTATATTATCTTAATTATACTATAATTACGAAATTGTATGAGAGACTTTTGTAGAATTATAAGTATCTATTATATATCGTGACACAGGGGCAGAAGCGTGTGACTGTAATCGCGTATGTTGTGGATTCGATTCCCGCCACTGAACACGCAATGGCCCCAGAATTCGGCGGAACGCGGACGTAACGTAATAATAATAGAACCGAAAACAATGATCTTTACAAAAATTGACTGTTGAAACGGGGTAACCGATTTTTAATTTTAACGCAGTTTTCACATTTTTTTATGGATATCGTCTTTAAAACATTAATGTTTTTGATCACGAAAGTACTTGAGATGAGACAATAAATAGATGTGTTGTACAAGCGGGCGAAGCCCTCGGGGACCACTGTTCTTGAATAAAATATTACGATCAACAGTAAACAGTTAGATAAACATTTATAAAGCCATCTCAACTGCATCTCACTAGTCATTTCGCTACGTAACTAAGTTCCGTTTTAACCTTTTTGGAGACGTAACAAGCCTCTAACACGAGGCAAGATTGCGTAACTGTACTCATTATGCATGATAATACCTCGCAAGTGGTTTTATGTAGGATAGAGTGTCTCTTGAATTTATATTACTTTTACTTTCAATAAGATTTTTATATATTTTAGTGCTTAATTTATGAATTTTCAAATTTACAATAATTGTGTGTAGTCCAGTACTAATAAAATAATAATTGATCCTTTAAGTATAATACTATTACAAAAATATATCTAATAAATATTAAATATCAATATTTTAGATCTCTTTTCTCCTGAAAATTTTGAATAGTAAATAAAAAAATATAAAAAAACTGGACAAAATAGATTTTTTTTTAATTAAATGAATAATTTAAATTAATAATAATTTAAATAATTAATTGTTAGTAGTATTCATATAGGTAAACGATCCATCTAATTGTAATTTATTTAGAAAATAATAATTTATTGTACTCAAAATAATAATAATTGTAATATAACATCTTATATATTGTGACAGTAATAATGACCTATCGATAAAGGTCTTTTATGTTCTTGTCTTCTCTCTTTGGATTCTCCTATACTTTGTCGGATAGGTCAATCGATGACTTGATCTCCTGCCTTTCCGTTCTCCTTATTTGGTTAATTTTATTTTGAAATACAAATATTAACATTAGTGGGATTTGAACCTACAATCAAAACGTACACATATTATAGGATATACGATAAATCAGCCGTAGTCACAAAGAACTTCCATTTCCTATGACATATGGGAGGTGACACTTTCATTTTTCCATCGATACCATGCATCAATGTCAATATAATGTATGGCGAATATCATAATTTGTGGAACAACATGAAGAAAGCAAAACGGATTCACTTTCGTTGAACGCGGTTACGTTAAAAAGTCGATGGCCTGCAAGCTAGGAATAATGTTCTTGGCAACTTGCATACGAACCAGTTCATCCTGTTTAGTGGTTTTTTTCTTTACTTTTATTTGCTTGTATAGTATAGTTTCTTTGAAGTGTACATATAATATATTTCCATACTTTGATAGAAATATTTTTTTAACAATATTATTGTATTTGGATTGAATGATATTTTTTTTGAGGCCATTGTGGCGCAACGGTATAAGCGAGCGACTAAACGTGGCTGTTGTGGGTTCGATTCCAACTCAGATTAATGAAATGTTTAATATTTTTATTTCCTCGTTCTTGGAACGAAGCGCAACGTTTTGTTCCATGACTCAACATTAAATGAATCGAGAATTTGACGGAAGTGTCTTAATGTGGACGGAGTGTCCTAACATTAGGTTCCCGTGAAGAACGTGAAGATAAAAAATAAAAGAAAATTTGTATAATTTTGAAGTTTTATAAGGTTAAAGATATTTTTGTGAACACGATAATGCCAGAAACTATCGATTTAAATTGCAAAAATCGTATGATTATTTTCATTTTGAAAATTAAGACATTATAAAAACTAAACTTCAATAGTAGATACTATAGGTATGTAAATATGAACTGATGTCTAAAGAGAGATTCGAACGCGACCTTCAGTTCATGGAGCATAAAGCAATAATTAAACAAAGTGATTACTAAACATATATTAAATTATACTATTAATATCTATTTAGAAATTGAAATTTCACACATTATTTCCATATAACAATTTGTGAAAAAAATTACATTTCGATTATACGAATTAATTGAAGACATTTGATACAATCGAGGGATTTTTATCGCTTTATAATGGTCGTTTACAGAGACATTGCGTAAATATAATTGAAAATTACTTTGCATATAAAATTGCATATTTTTAAGAATTTTCGATCATATGGCTATATTATATGAAATTAATTTAGGAAAGTATTAGTTAGTTTATTTCTTTAAGTACAGTTTTACAAAATATCTTTATTATTAATTAAATCATTGTAAAAACAGTATTGCCCATACGGTTACGATATGTAAATTTCTTGATGCTAAATTTTGAGGCAGTAAATACTATATTATTAGTAACAATATATAAAGCAAGGCCGTCGTGGTACAGGGGCCATATATATTTTTATACTATTATTTTCTTAAAATTTATTTCCTAATAGTGATGTGATTTTTAATAGAACTCAGATGTTGACCAGAAGCTTTCTCGGAATATGTTCGTGGATGAAGTGAAAGCTGATTTGTTAGCTTAGCTATTCATAATATGTATAATTATAATATGTATCGATCTAATAGAAAATTGAAAAGAAAAATTTGATTATTATACAATATTTTTTCTGACACCTACAAAACTTACACTATAAGTCTAAACACCTTTCATTTTAGGGATACCAACTTGTTGCAGTGATGATTGTTGAGGTGTTCGATCCCCACTTGAGGAAATGAAATGTTTATTTAAATTTATATTCCCATTTCTTCGCTCTGATATTATGCAAATCAATCACGCAATGCCTTCAGAATTCGGCGGTAAGTGGTAATTGCAGTGTCTTAACACTAGGTTCCCTCTGCCTACCCTGCTGTGTGCGAAGCTGATTTGATTTAATTTAATTTTTAACATATCTATTATTTATTTAAAGTACCTATACTAACATAAGTCTTTAGCTTTTCTAAATTCAACTTGATAGATGAGCCGATTGTGAAAGTGTGTGACGCCAATACAAGAACTTTACATAAATAGCCTTTTATGTGGAGTTCAATACTCACATTCTAGATAGGTTTTTTTTGATTTCCATACGAGTGCAATTTTTATGTTTGTTCGTAAATAATTAGTAGAGATAGTCATTGGGAACATTATGTTTTTAGAAAGTTAATTTAGTTTCTTTTTATTTCTTTAGTATATTTTCTTTTGTTAATATGTTTTTAAGCTTAAATATTGTATATAAAAAAACATAGTTCAAAAAAGCTAATGTACGCGACGATTCCGCTACTCAACTGATAGAATATAATATAAAACTTATTGTCATATTATAATACTATCACATAAAACTCTTTTATAATATTTCATGATGAGTTTTTATTTTAAAAATTACCCTATTATTTTTATTTTATTTATATTTCTTTAATAAAAACGAAGAATTACGAACTAATATTTTTCTTTCCTAAGTGTCAAGAACTTGTCGAGTTTTTAATATCTAAAATCTAAACTAAATAACTAGGTCTATCAATAACGTAATTGGCCATCACCCAGTATTACGTAAATACCTGTCACATTTTAATTTTAATTTTAATTTTATTGCTACACTTAATTTTACAGAGCATGTACTATGTAATATAATTATTTCTCAATAGATGACCTATTGAGAAATATACAGATCGATGTATACAGATTGAAAAACAAGATTAATGAAAAAAAAATTTTGACGATACATAAATAACATGTAGAAAAGTTTTTTACGTTGACGTTTTTGAATCAAAATAGGTTCATGAAAAATAGGTTGATGAAAAATAGGTTGATAAGACATTTAGTGTTAGGTGGCGGAACTCAACGACGCACGTTGTCTAACATAGTTCTCTACAAAATTTAATAAAATTTATTAAACATACCGACGATCTTAACAAAGATATTGGTATAATTTCTATTATTTATTTTTCAAATTTTTAAAATGAGCATTTTAAAACAACATTTGTAGATGAGTGGTGTAGTATTCTAGCACTATTTTGAGTTACATCGAGTAAAATTTTACCGAAAACTAATTTACAATACGATAATGCTTAAACTGTAATTTTTATTATTATTTTTTAATTTTAATTTGTAATAATAATATTGGTAAACAATAAAATAGTATTTTTAGGACGCAACATTATTGTCTCTTATACTTATTAACTTGTTAATATATTCACTCACCGCGGTTTATCATCGATTCGTGATGAAGCAAAATTTTAAATACGAAACATCGGTAATAAATACCCTTGTAAGATGCGTTATCGCTTTGCAAGAGGGTTACCCAAAATATAAAGCGACAGTTATATAGACTTAAGATTCTATTACAGCCTTTTTTCTGCATCACGTCACCACACTCTTTCAGTTAACTTTGTCACTATAAAGAAATATATCATTCGTACAAAATATATTTTTTTTAAAATAGAATATAACTTTTAAACACTAAGATCACTATTAAATCAGGAAAAAATAAATACAGTCCTTAAATCTATATCTTAAGGATTTTTTGTGTTTATTATAATTGTATCTATCGTAATTTGAATAATAAATAATATTTTTATTTTGATTTAAAACAAACAAAAAATACTTTTAACAGTTAAAAAAATACTATATTCATTGCAAATATTTATTTCTTAAAAGTTATATTATTATTACAGACTATTTTATACCAGATATTTAATGTTGTTGAATAAATAGTGGAAATAAAGAAATTTCTTACTTATAATAAACATATTACAATAGTAAATTGTGAAAGGTTGTGAAAATTGCTTCCGCGTTCTTATAATAATATGGATTTAATTAATTATTGTTATTTAATTACTAAATTAATAAAACGTATACATCAATATACAAGTGTGTGGCGTGTTAAGCTTCACTACTCTCTCACAAAATATACACTACAATAGTGAATAACAACGAAAGTGAAGAGTAGAACGAAGAGAGATTTACGAGTATAAAGTATAAATTTATTTCAATAATATTATGATCCTCTGTCATACATAATTATGTGCAAAATGAATGTACTTTAAACATATTTAAGTTTAAAAAAAATAATTCATTATTTTTTTCCTTATTTAATTTATGGTAATTAGTATAATTTACTCTCAACGTGTTTTGAATGTTAACTAAAATTTTCCCTTACCTTGATATTACGTGTATTAGTCATCCTGTATCGGCGAAAGTCACTTAACACCCGATTCACCACAATTGTTCACAGAATCACAGAAAAAAATCGATTAAAATTAAAAAATTATCGATATTTATATAATTAATCTGTTCTCAAACGATAATGGCGCCAAAATTGTTTTGAAATGTCAACTTTCTCGCGCGCGGCTGTACGCGTGCGTCGTTGCGCGTTGGCTGTCACTCTCACCAGTCTGCACCAAAGTTTTTACTTTTTATTTAAATGGCAATCCCCACTCGTTTAATGTGATTTATAGTTAAATATCAAGTTATCAAACTTTATTTAGGACACGGAAATTCTTAATTTAGTGCACTCTTACTCTGTTTCTTTTATATAGGAAGATGCACCTATCAATTTGCATAATAGTGAAAGAACATTATTATAGTAAGTATCACACTAGGCTTAGACTTTTTTGTAGAAAAGCACATTAGCTAAGTAATCATGTTAGAGCTGCCATATTGAAACAACGAGATTAATGTTTTGTAAGCATCCCGTCTTGCAGTTAAAAAATTATTAAATATATATTTTATTCTACTTATTAACACTCATCTTTTTTTTTTGTTATATATTTAAACAAATTTATTTATTTATTTATGTTATATAAATTTAGTGTTTCATTATTAAAGCACCATAGATGAACTATAATCATAAAATTCAACAGAATATCAAATATAAAATATCAACTTTGATTTCGGCATTAATTTCAGTTTAGTTTGACTTAATCTAAATGTTGCAAATTAAATTTTAATGACTACTAAACATTTATGTTTACTAAAGAGTAAACATAAATGTTTAGTAGTCATTAAAATTTAATTTAATAACCAAAGAGTTATTGGACCTAATCCTAGATAATAAAAGCATATTTAAAACTAAATGAGGATATCTATTTAATTTAATTATTATTATTACTTTTTAATTTAATTTCTAGTTGATTTAAATCAAACATCACTTGTAAGGAGATCAGTTACTCTATAGTATATTTTCATTTATTCGTACAGGTGTCGAGACAAAGCGCTCCGTTGAGTTTCCTCTGTCTACCCTGCTATATGCGGGATACAGCGTGAAACTGAAAAAAAAACCAAAGAAAGATAAAGATATTCCATCCACCCTTCATTATTACTATAGGTATATAATCTGTTACATAGCAGTGATTATATCCATCTAATATTTAAGTAACTTAAGTACATTACGTATTGTAATTACTGTGTTGTCTAGGTGAATAATGAAAATAAGTGAAAGTTGAAACTTCATTATTTATATTCATATTATTTGGTAAAGCTTCGTTTAAAGATGATAATCATATGAAATTAGCATTTATTACGTGTGGGTAAACAAAATTGTGATGTATAAAATGAAAAATACAAAATAATTTAGTAGCGAGTTAGATTTAGACAATATTTAAGAATATTGTTATAAAGAATAAAAATGTGTGGCAATAAGATAATTTTAATTTGTATGTAGGATAGCTACTGTTGTATTACACAATAAAGTAGCTGTCGTTTCTTACCGTCTAAGGCGAATTGCGGACGGTGGTAGCTATGTTCTTCAAAAATATAATAGATTGTAAAATTCTATTAGCAAAAGTAAAGTTTGACAAAATTACTACACTATAACCTTTTTATTGAACCCTTAGTTTTTAATGTAGAGATAATTGTCTTTAAAATAACCATGTTATTAGAACACGAAAGTTATTCAGATAAGTAAACACATAATTGTGTAACTCAAGCGGGCGAAACCGCGAGTCAATCGCTAGTATTTAACGAGCGGAACTCAACGCCGCGCTTTCCGTTATTACAAGAGCGAAGAAATTAAAATATTAAACATTTCATTTTCTCGACCGGGAATGGAACACTTAATATGTCTGGTTTGTAATTGCACGATTGTACCCCTCCGCCCTGAGCCCCAAACTTACTTAGTACCTACATGATAAATTCATAAATTTCATAAATAAAATAATTTCATAAATAAGGAATTATGATGGAAAAGTGAGTGGTAAGAGAGATAGACGGGAGACCTTGGTTGACCTTCGAAAACACAGGATCAAAGATACTGGAGGAAGGTCACGTAAAAAGCATGAGGACCCCACGGAGGGCATGTATGAAGAGGTTGATGAAAGTGGACGAGGCGAAAGAGGTATGTAGAGACCGTAGCGTTTGGCGCTCCGTTCTCTCTGACTACCCCGTAAGGGATAAAGCGTGAAGCTAAGTTAAGTTAAGTATAATTAAGTGTTTAAACTACAGTTTAGACAGTAATTATACATTTGTAATTCAACACCAACATTACAAAATGCAATTTTGCACAAAATTACTATTTTTAAAATATTAAAAATTGCTCTACATGTAAGAAATCGATCGGTTATTTAACCAAATCCTATACAGCATCCTAGTATGCGCAACAGTGTTTTCCCTGAAACACTATAGGTTGGGGAAACTTGTGCTTGTGTTACATAATTTTATTATAAAGCGTGTTGTAAGTTTGAAAGGCCGGTGATTAATTTTGTATATCTTTTATGTATCCGAGGCCAGTCGTGGCGCAGGGGCACAAAGTGTAATTGTAAATCGACTGGTTGTGGGTTCGATTCCCACTCGAGGAGGTGAAATATTTACTTAAATTTATATTTCCATTTCTTCGCTCTGGTGCCCAGGCAAAGCGCGGCATTTAGTTCTGCCACTCAACACGCAATGCTTCCAGAATTCGGCAGAAAGTGGGGAACGGAGTGTCTTAACATTAGGTTCCCTCTGCCTATCCTGCTGTGTGCGGGATACAGCGTGAAGCTGTTTTTTATTTTTTTATGTATCTTTTAGTGAAGTAATAGTATGAAATTTTATACAAATAGGTATTTATATACGTTATTACTTTTATCAGTTAATTTATGCAAATTTGTACTATAAAATACTAATGAGTAGGTATAAAGCTGAATAGTTAATAGAATCCAGAGCTGAATAGTAGTTGCCTATGTAAATTTCATAACTACTTTAAATCTCTATATTAAAAATATCAATATTTTTAATCTATTCGTACCTGCAGGAAATTGATTGAAAAACATAGGAGAGCTTGAATTTGTTTTCACTGGATTTGTTTTCTCACATTGACAAGGGAGAATTATTAATTTAAAAAATAAAAAGCCTATTTCTTTTATATTTATAAGATATATATTATATAAAATATATTGTAAAAATATAGAAAACTCAGTTTTTTTCGTGGTACGTAAAAATGTGGAACGTAAAAACATTTTTCGCTAATTATCTACTATGAATCAAAGTCTACTATGTCTCCATTACATAATGAACGAGGTGTATCTCTAAATTTTATTAAAACACCCACAGCCTACAACTATGTGTTAAACATTTTTTAAGGGTTTAATTTAAGTTGTCGTAATAGTTAGTGTGTATGTGAAATCAATTTGAACCACTCGAGTGTCCGATTAAGCTGAAATTGAGATTACGACTTCCGTTCATCAGAACAGAAGTCGTAATCCCAATTTCAGTCGTAATCTCAATTTCAATATATATGATTTCCACTGTTATCAAATAATGGAAATCATATAAAAAATTTAAATTAAATTAGCTTCACGCTGTATCCCGCACACAGCAGGGTAGGCAGAGGGAACCTAGTGTTAAGACACTCCGTTCCCCACTTTCTGCCGAATTCTGGAGGCATTGCGTGTTGAGTGGCAGAACTCAACGCCGCGCTTAACCTCGACACCAGAGCGAAGAAATGGAAATATAAATTTAAGTAAATATTTCATCTCCTCGAGTGGGGATCGAACCCACAACCAGTCGGGTTGCAGTCACACCTCGTGCCGCTGCGCCCCGACCGGCCTCTGGAAATCATATATATTCTATATTATTGTTAATCCAAAATGGCCACCGCAATAAAATGCCGGATTATAAATTTTTACACAATCCCCTAATATGGGTATCAAATGAAATGGCTTGATTTGTGAAATACATAGCATCATGCTAAAAAACGTAGAGACTGGGAATGGAGCCGGAATATGGCCAGAGACTTCTGAACTAAGAAAGGTAGACAGGACGTGCTTGGACCTGTACTTTTATGTTTTGGCAAGCATTCTGATGTTAAATTGATAAATATATAAATTACTAGAAATTAAGATAGAGCCAAAAGGTGAAAATAATGATGCATTAATAAAAATGATGTAAAAAAGTTAAACATGAATAACTAAAAACTTTTTAAACACAAAATTTTTATTTTAGTACGACTAACTTATAGATAGAAATTTATAAGTTAGTCGTACTAAAATAAAAATAATAAATGTAAAACTTGTAGCGCATATAAAAAAACAGATAATTAAAATTAGCTTCACTCTGTATCCTGCACACAGCAGGTTAGGCAAAGGGAACATAGGAATAAGACACTCCGTTTCCCATTCTTCGCCTAATTTTGGAGGCATTGCTTGTTGAGTGGCGGAGCTTAACGTCGCGATTCGCCACAACACCAGAATGAAGAAATGAAATTATAAATTTAAATAAATATTTCATTTCNCAACTGTATGAAGCGCAGTCGCGTTTTCAGTCACCTGTGCACCTGTGCCCCTGCACCTGTGCCCCTGCGCCACGACTTGCCTCAGATAATTCAAATTAAATAAAATTGCGTGAAACAAGCTTTTGCAATTATTGTTTTCATTTTATTACGACTAACTTTTTGAATAAAAGTGGCTTTTAAAAAGAAAAAAAAAATAATTAAATTTTACCTATGTATATATTGTATATTGTTACATTTTGCATCCAGAAACCCCACATCAAACTTTACACAATGCAACTACAGTACAGTTAAAGTACATAAATATATATCTATGGACGCTTCCCTGCCAATAGCCAACTGTATGAAGCGCGGCGTTAAACTCCACTACTCAACACACTATGACTTTGACCCTTCTGAATAAAGAGAGCCAAGTACCTAATGGTGACAACGTTCTTTCAGCTAAAAGAATTGCAATTTCGAAAACGGGAATGTACACAGTAAATAATATACGACACTATCAAGATATTTCATCAATACAATGACATTTAATTTTACTCTCTTTAATAACAGTCTTAGTGCACCTTACACATGTTTATTACAAGATAATAACTATACGACCACAGAGTGTTACAGCTATGCATTAAGGTGTGTTTAGTATGCCTACAATGGATTTTAGACATGGTTCTGTATTATATGTGAAAAATTTCATGAAAAATTATATTTTCGTAGTAATCAGCTTCACGTTGTATCCCGCACATAACGGGGTATCCAGAGCTAGTGCTAAGACACTCCATTCTCCACTTTCCGCCGATTTTTTTGAGGCATTACGTGTTGAGTGGCGGAACGCAACGCCGGGCTTTTGTTTTAGAGCTTTTAATTTATTCTCCCGAGTGAGTATCGAACCCACATCCGTCGCGTTACAGTCACACCCTCGTGCCTTTGCGCCATGCAGCCTACATCTTGATACAGCCTCTGAAAAATGTACATAATTAAATTAAAAAACATATTTTATAAATAAGTAAAATCTTGAAAATTATAGTTTTTTTTTATAAAAATAATAGCAGTGAAAGAGATCACTTGAAACATGTACTATAAGTTTTTTTTTATTAAAAATAATAATATTTTGAATTACTAACAAATTTATTTGGTTATGAAACTCTTAGATACGTTTTACATAAATATTTTTAAAATGTTAAAGGAATTACTGATAAATCATTAGAGAAAGTCCTGTTTCCCTAAAATTATATATCATAATATACCTTTTTTTAATATAATTTGTATATATTATTTTTCTACAATTTTTTTTTTCTTATTTAAAAATTAAACAACTATTTATCAGTAAGATCCCTAAATATGTTATAACACAACCAATTGTTATAATGTTCATAATTTGTTATGGAAACAGTGCATGGCGTATGCGGAAAATTTCTTTGTCCAAACAAAATTTCCCAAACCACCTTAAAACTAAATAAGTAGAGTTCATTATTAATTGATAATATTAAAAAAAAACATTGCAAAAGTTCCCCAGCTCGTTAACTTTATGCTTTATTTTGACATAATGACCGTATTTGAGGTACTTTATTAAATATTTTTGTGTTCTCTGTAAACTGTGTCCAAATATACTAATATTTAAATATATTATAAAAAAATATTTCTAAATAATAGTAGGCGCAGTAGTTGTCCAAAATATTTTTGATTAACAAATATATTCTTATTTTTTATTATTATATATACTCGAAAATCGATTAGTAAAATAATGTTTTTTTTTTAATTTTTTTTTCTTTCTTTCTTTCTAGGTAAAGAGAACCCGGGTACCTGGTGTTAATACACTCCGTTTCCATTAAGACACTACTATTCCCCACTTTCAGCCGAATTTCTGAGGCATTCTGTGTGGCGGCGCTCAATGCCGCATTTTGCTTTGTTACCGAAACGCGGAAATATAACTACTTCATTTTTATAGATTATTTTTTAGATAGCCAATTGAAAGAATTTCGTTATAAACAGACAAACGACATCGCATTGTCGCTACTTCGCGAACAAGCTACAATGTGCCTGTTTGCACGCTCTAATTGTATATTTAACTATTTCTCGGAAATTATATTTTATTAGGATCTTGAGGCCGTCGTGGCTCAGTTTGAAAGCGTCTTACTATTATATAAACGCGAATGTTGTTGGTTCGATTCCATTCAGGAAATGAATTATTTGTGTTTTCAGCGCATTAGCATACAACATGCAATGTCGAAACATTGTGGAAACAATTCCGGAAGTTGAGAATGGATAGTCTTGACTATAGGTTTTTTTTATTTACCCTGCCATATGCAGGTTACAAATGTCAAAATAAAAAAAAAATGTTCTCTCTCTAATGGTTAGAGGCCAGTCGTGGCGCAACGGCACAAAGTGTGACTGTAAAACCGACTGGTTGTGGGTTCGATCCCCACTCGAGGAGATGAAATATTTAGTTAAATTTATATTTCCATTTCTTCGCTCTGGTGTCGAGGCAAAGCGCGGCGTTGAGTTCTGCCACTTAACACGGAATCCCTCCAGAATTCGGCAGAAAGTGGCGAACGGAGTGTCTTACACTATGTTCAGGATAGGCCCTGTTGTGTGCGGGATACAGCGTGAAGCTGAGTTACTTATTTATATAATAGTTATATAATAGTTATATTAAAGCATGAAGAATATATATTATAACATTAAGATTAAGTTCTTTATAATGTACAAAAAACACTAATATGCTACAATATTGCATCTAAAATTCTTCATGCATCGTGCAAGACAAAAGATTATTTGGAAATACTTTGGTATTATGTTTGCGTAAATGTTTGTTTCATCCACTAACGAGTACTATATGATTGTGACAGTACTATTGTCGCGTTCGTAGCTTGTTTTTAAGTAGGTTGACTTATATAACGTGTGTGAAATCAGTTTACTTATTTGGAACTTCAACTTCTTCGCTTTTATCAGATAGGGCAATATCAAATGTTTATATTAGGGCTTAGTAAACATTTTTTTTTAAAATAGGAAATAGGAAACGACGGAACCCTTATAAAATTGCTTTGTTGTCAAGAATATTTATCTCGAGATTACGTGGAGGTATCAAACTGAAATTAATAAAAAATATTCAGGTCTACGGTCCCTTGGAGCATACAAAAATCAAGTTTCGAATACAACACAATCAAAAGATACGAGCTTTTATGCATTTTTGGTCCGTTATTACAGACTTATAATTGTATATCATGTCATACAAAATGAATGCATACGCCCGGAAAGTTAATCAATTTAAGTTTATCAATTTTGTAAGTAAAACTTCCCGTTGACTTAAACTCCTGGAACTGGTACGGGAAACTCTTTATGGACAAGTCCGACTCGCACTTGACCGGTTTGTTTTTTTTAATTTTCACTCGCATATTAAAGTTAACTGACGAAAACTAGTGCTAAGACATCATTTTATTTTAAATATTATAGTATATTTTTTACAATATTTTTGTAGTAACTTCTACGTCTGAACGTAGCAGTGAGTAAAGAGCGAATATTGAGAATATTTATAAATAATATGTGTTTATTATATCCTATAACTTAGTTTTATTGGATTACTTATTACATTTAAATCAAATTAAAAACACTTTCTTGCACAAAAATTATTAATTGTACATAGTTAATATATAACGAATTTTAATATAGTGCAAAGTCATATTTCCTCAATCCAAAAATGAACCTAATTATTACGTTTTGAAGACGTTCGAGCTTATTTAGTAATTGCTGTGATAAATCTAGGACAAACAAACAGGAATCTGCATAATCCAGTATGGGAAATAGAAGAGATTGATCTAATTATATTTTAGTTTTAAGCACCAATAAATTTTTCCATCTCTTCCAATACTAGCAAAAGCCTTAAATTCCCTAGTCCATCTCCATCTTGCAATTATGCATTGCATTACGGAAAGAAGGAGAGAATAATCAAATTTGGAGAGTTGCTTTGCGTTACCGAGGATATACAACTTGCTAGGATATATCGAAAGGTTATTTGATTTGCTCCAGGTACTATTAGTGCTTAAGTTAAAATTGGCATGCCGTATAGCATTTGCAATATCATCAACCGCCGTAGTACACGGCGACGACGCGACTGACGACTTCGTCGGCGTAAAGATGATAGAACAATGTCGGCAATGAAGTTAAAGAGTTTATAAAAATAGAAAAAAGTACCACAGAAAGTACACCTCCCTGAGTTACTCAATGCACTAAGTCGATAGTATGCGAACTGTTTGTCATTAGCACGTATGCATAAAATTTTTATTTGTATTCAATTTCGAAATTAAATTTTACTACTCAATACTATCTGCACTAAAATTATTCCATAATATATAAATTGGTTTGATTTTTTCTGTATGTACTGTATTGACAACTATGATATATAAATTGGTTACATATTTTCGGCCATCAAAGTATAATAACAAAGACATGACCATTTTTTCATTGGCTTTCCATTTCTCTATATTCCACAGCAGTGGCGTAGCGAGCTTAACTTGCGCCCGGGGCAAAATATTTTTTTAGCGCCCCCCAGGTGAAAATCTTATAAGTTCATTTGTAAAATATATTCGCAAATTAATAATTAGAGGAATTATTTATTTAAATTTATATTTATATTTCCATTTCTTCGCTCTGGTGTCTAGGCAAAAGCGCGGCGTTGAGTTTCGCCGCTTAAAATGCAATGCCTCCAAAATTCGGCGGAAAGTGG
>JAAIXJ010000110.1:230796-266212 GCA_013403705.1 Heliconius hermathena | reverse complement strand
TTGAAGAAGTACAGAATGCTAATATTTTTCAATGATAATGCTTATAAAGTATATTAAATCAATAAATAAAATATTACGCACATTACCATGCCTTTGTGACAATATTTATACTTTTAGTGGCATACCTACACTTTGCTATGGCAACGCCAACGCGTATTATTATATGCGTCAATTGATACTCTAGAAACATAAAATCTTTAATTGTCGCGATTTTTATATATTATAAATAAAACTTTTAAATGTGATTAATAATATAAAAAATAATAACCTTTTATTTCTTGCTAAGGCAAATTTACAAAAAGGTTTTTTTTCGCGTGTATTTAATTTGGGGTAAATATCCAATGCGATATTTAAATAAAATTAAAGTTAAAAAGTTTTTCGGATCATTTGGCGCCCCTATGTAAGTAGCGCCCGGGGCAAGATGCCCCCCTTGCCCCCCCCTCACTACGCCACTGTTCCACAGCCAGAAAGCAAAATATTTGGACGTGTTACCAAAGAAAAGATTCAATTCCTGATGTATACGAGAATTGTATGAAATGACTCGTCTCAATTTGCAATATTATGTTTCCATATATAATACATAAAAAAAAATCATAATAGCAGGGTAGGTAGAGAGAACCAAGTGTTAAGACACCTCATTCCCCACTTTACGCCGAATTGTGTGTTGAGTGGCAGAACTCAACGCCAAGCTTTTGCCTTGATGCCAGAGCGAAAGAAATAAAAATATTAATACATAACATTTCATTTCTCCGAATGGGAATCGAACCCACAATCGAACACACATCCTTGTGCCTCTGTGCTACGACCGCGTCAAATCATATGCATAAATTTATATTATTATTGTTAATATTTTGAGATGACGAAAGAATATGTGACAATGCATTATTCAACACAAGTGATGATTTAATGTCTCAAATTCTTGTGAGCACTCTGTATAAAAAGTACAAATGCTCATAAGATACGGCTGTACGGATATCACGAACGGTTGGTTCAAGACAGGCTGTCTTTTGATTTGTCTAAATAATAATTAGATTAGTTATATTGGTACAGCCTTAAATAAAAAAAACTAAAAAGCATTTTAGACAACTATTGCTATAAAATAGATATAGGAGTTTAAGTGGATTCTCTGAGATAAAAATAAAATGGAATACCTCTTGTATTACATTTGTATCTCAGAGAATCTTCTATATTTTGTAGGTTAAGCAGAAAAGACTTTGTGACACAACTCTAACTTTTATTTATGTTAAAATTAGCCTATAGAATGTTAAAATTAGGAAACGTCTGATAAATTGAATCTTTTTCTCTTTAACGTTAATATGAACATTCCAAATAAGTTAGAAATAAGTATTTAAATTAATTAAAAAAATATAACAATAAATAAAAATATGAGGAATTTATTCAACATAATATTTAAAAAAAAATCGTTATCACTGAGAAGTTGTTACAAAGTTCACAGTATATTAATATTTCTTCCTTGTTTGCTCTAATTCTTTAATAATGATGATGAATGATGTCAAATTGACGTCATATAAAGTAATTAACAATGTCACGGATATTTATAGCTCTGATTCGATAATCTTACTTTTATTATTAACGGTAATGTACATATTTGTTATTAAATTGTCTGAAAAAAATTAGAATGATTTGAATTAAACATAATTAATTGTATAATTGAGGCCAGTCGTTGCGCAGGGGCACAAAATGTGACTGTAAAATCGACTCGTTGTGGGTTCGATCCCCACTCGAGGAGATGANAAAACCGACTGGTTGTGGGTTCGATCCCCACTCGAGGAGATGAAATATTTACTTAAATTTATATTTCCATTTCTTCGCTCTGGTGTCGAGGACAAGCGCGGCGTTGAGTTCTGCCACTCAATATGTAATAATACTTCAGAATTAGGCAGAAAGTGGGGAACGGAGTGTCTTAACACTAGGTTCCCTCTGCCCTGCAGTGTGCGGGATATAGCGTGAAGCTAATTATATAAAGCTTCACGAAGAGTTGGATAATTTTGAATAATTTTTTTTTGTTTCATCTACTAGAAAATAATTGAAACACAAATACCTACACGTATAACGGACTAACACACAATGTCTTTAGTAGGGCCAAAAACGGAGGAAATAACATAATGAGGTACGGAACCCTAAAAATGTATAGAAAATATTAACAATACTAGTAATACGATAATTAATTATGAACGTTCGTTATACTCACTTTATTATAAAATAAATTTACTTGAATTGAAAAAAAAAACACTATGTGAGAAAGATTAATGACGACCTACGTAACATTGTTATCAAAGCTTCGCAAAATAAAGACGTTGCTACTTTCTTCATATTGACTGGATAAAATATTTATTCAAATATCAAGAGTTTCGTAATTCGAATTTAATTCCAAAAAATTCATAATATTTGAAACAATTAGGGTAAAAACAAAACAGGGTTTTGAATTGACATCGATGTTATATCAATTAAAATTATTATAGAATCATACTCACTGTATATGTTGTTTAGTATATAATAAAAAAATAAGATTTTTTTTCTTCATGTTAATTGACACAGAAAAATTTGAAAACTTAATGAATGATTTGAAGCAAAATTAAATTAATTTAACCCTTTCAAGTTTCAACACTTTCAATGCGATTTGACATACGCATTCAACGAAGTTTATAACGGAATCTACTCAGCCCAACAGACGACTCGTCCCTTGGGAAGGTCGTGATACATGGGTGCTTCTATCCCAATAGATTCCCTCAACATTTTGTACCTGGTCCAAACGCAAACTGGAAAAGGGGACCTTATCAGAAAAGGATTCAGAAGGAGGGGAATCGTCATCGAATCTCAGAGACTTACATACGAGTCAGTAGTCCAAAACTAAGGCCATTAAGAACGCCCACGACAGCATATCACATGCTATCGTTGCCTTAACAAAACACGCAAAATGATGCATCTATTTAGATGCTATCAGCGGGTTAATTCGCCGAATAAATGAAGGTTCCGTAAATGATATAGTGTAATACAACATCAGGATTGCTACTTCCTACAGAGAAGAGGAGGCAATAAGGATGTTACAAAACCAACTGACTGCACCTGCACAATCAATATGCTCAACGACCACCAACGGCCAGCTCGAATATTGACAGGAAGGAGCACAGAACATTCAAACTTCATATTTAAAAAAAAAAACAAAATTAAACAGCATAGACAACAAAAGTCTGTAGAGCATTGCAACTCAAAAAAAAACCCATAAAAATCCCCTTTCAATGCAACATTTAAGAATAGATATTTATGCTCGTTTGGTACTCTAGCCAAACAAGCTTTTATTTTAAATATATATATGTAATATATAATGTATTTATTGGTAGGTATCTAAGAAATAAACGAATAACTTACAAGCAAAATATATTGTCATTTGTTGACAATAAATAAATAAGAATTCATATTCAACACAATAATATTCAATAAGAGCAATTCTTCGTATATGTGACTCATATGTGTATTTTTTTTAATTTATTTTTCTACATTATATTAATAAATAAAATGTTTTATTGTGTCACAATTAACAATATATCGCTTTTAATGTATCATACTTTAGTCGTCACTGGAACTAGCATTGTTTAAAAGTAATCACAAACAAATAAAAGCTGGGTTTCTGGATGTTAAAACATTTGCGTTCTAAAATCAAATCAAATATTTAAAATTCTGAAGTCTATCAGATTTTAATCTATAGTTTTTGTTACACATTATATTAAACAAAATTATTAGTAGAATCGAAAATAATCGAGATAAATAAATATTTCCTAACTCAGCACGATTTAAATCCATAGGATTTTGATAAAATGAATTCAAACATTATACTAATATACAAAATTGCAGCCACTCGTATCACAGCGGTGATTGCATTTGACTATAAAGTGACGGTTGTGGGTTCGATTGCCACTAGGGTCAATAAATTATTTTCGCTTTCATGCTATGGTAAAAAGTGGATACGCGATGTTAAGTTCCGTCACTCAATACGCAATGTCTCTAAAATTAGGCGGTGAGTGGGGAACGGATTTATATAGGATACAGGAGAAACAATTTTTTAAATTATAATAAAAAAAATACGGATCTTAAAATGCCATGTTATGTGAAGAATGCCGAACGTTACACTAAATATTTCTTTTAATTCTCTGATAATTTCTTTATTATTTATAATAATTTCGTTTAGTCATGTTATTTATGAGAAATGACTGTGTTCTTGTTAGTTTTCTTTTGTTCTTTAGTTTGTTTATTGTTATTCAAACCGACCTAATTGATGACCGATTTCGAGTGTTATATTCCAGGAATATGAAATGTAAGTAACTACTTATATTATTTACTACCAGTGGCCCCCGCGTGGCTTCGCCCGCTTATACAACATAATTATTTATTTTCTCATCTCAATTTATTTCATAATCTAATAAATAAAATAAATCAACTTCACGCTGTATCCCCCACACAGCAGGGTAGGCAGAGGGAACCTAGTGTTAAGAATTCATTCCCCACTTTCCGCCGAAATCTGGAGGCATTCCGTGCAGAGATTCCAGACACCAGAGAGATGAAATAAAAATATAAATTTAAAAAAAATATTTCATGTCCTCGATTGGGGATTGAACCCACAACCAGTCGATTTGGCAGTCACACTTTGTGCCTCTGCGCCACGACTGGCCTCTGTGATCTAATAACATTATCTTTTTAGCAATATCCATATATTGATAGTTAAATCTTTAGCTAATTCAATAAAACACTTATTTTGTAGGTCTATTGTCGCATGCAACTCTTTATATTGAGATAACTTTTTTTATTTGTGAATTGATTGAAATAAAACGTGCACTAAATTTTAAACGAAGCTAAAACCCAATAGAGAAAACTACATTGGTTAAGATGTTTTTGAGATCAACGTGAACAAACGCACAAACAGACAAACAGTTTAAAATTTAAAAAATCATTGTTTTGGGTTCTATTATTATAATAAAGGCCCCAATAACATTTTTTCTTATAATATATATCTTCCATGTAAAAACAACTATCCGTTTATGAAGTTAGCAATTACACCAACGAAATCCTAAATCAAAAGAAAAATAGCAATATCCGTCATGAAATAAACTTTACCTACCAATGCCTAAACGCAAAGCAAAAATAAAATTAAAAAACCAAAGCAGAAGAATGTCAAATAAATAATTATAAAGTTAATTTCTACAAAACAAAATCAAAATTATTCAATAAAATCAAGCAAAATTCTAAGAAATTTTACTATTCCGTACACAGTAAAAATATTCTGTAGTAATTTTTACTTCGTATGGCGAAACATTTCTGTATTTGGCGTCATTTGAAAACATCTCAATCGTAGTAGAAATTGATTAAATGAAGCAGCGCCATCTGGTGGATTATTGGAGAGTTTGCGGCAAAATCAAGATGTTACCAAATTGATTTTCACTTATATTTATATGCTTACTAGTATACTTTTCTTTTCCAGCCCGCTCGACGGTTGTAAGCCGAGGTTCGAGCCCCGTAGGGGGCGCCCTTACAGTCGTCGACCCCTCTCAAGCAGCCAGGTAGTGCTTGCATTTCTTCTGGGACAGAGTACCCTCTTCCCTACCCACCCGGTGTCGCTGTAAAGGCCAATAGGGCTAATAGCATTAACCTCAAGTTCGAAAAAAAAAAGTATACTTTTGATTTTAAATGTCCATTTAAGTGACTTATTTAAGATCGCTATATATTTGCAGCCACTCTTTAACTCTCAACTCGTGTCTTGAGTTCATTCAAATAACGACAACTATTTTTTTTATTGAACGAACTTTGATATAACAAACTGTTAATGTTTTGTTGAGTTAAAACAGAGCAATTGATGAAAGTTTTAAGTAAATCAGTTAAGTCCCTCTATCCATTTCAGTCAAAAGTACTAAATGTATAGACAAAATATTTTCACTTTATTATATGTATGGGTAATCTAGACATATGTAGATTTACATATTATAGATGATGTAAAATTTTAATAATAATAATAAAAAAATATAAATGTGTACATGTAAAAGCTAGTGTACATGTATAACTGTTCATACATATAGGTTTAATAGCTTCACGCTGTATCCCGCATAGGGTAGGCAGAGAGATTTTAAGACAGTTCTGTTCCCAATTTTTCGCCAAATTCTCTTGAGTGTTGAGTGGCGGAACTTAACGCTGCGCTTCCTTCGTTATCAGAGCGAGGAAAAGTGAGAATCGAACCCACAACTTTCACATTTACAGTCGTCTTCTTGCGCCCTTGCGCCACGACGGCCTCACTGTATGTATATACTAAGTAATATAATAAGCTTAGTTACGCTTTCACATATGTGAAAATTCATCTCAGGTTGACCTATTAAAATAGACAAGTTTATCTATGTAGCTAGTTTATAAAGGCCTATCAAGACTTTCCTTTTTCCAGCTGAATACGAAATCATTTCCAAGTCAGTAATCTATAAACTATTTCCCGCTGCTTTGGTCCTAAATAAAATAAATAAGTTATAAAATAATAACTTACTAAGTTACTAACTAGTTGTGCCATGACACTGTGCATCCTCCCACTCCTGGAGATCTCAGTACTGGTACAAATCGAAAAAACATTTTAGTTTTTGCTTACTTTCCACATTTACCCAAAGTAAGTGTGACCGCAGAGGCAGAGGATTACATTAGAAAAAAAAATGTGATGCAATATAATCCTTATTATGGCTTTTCTCAATAAATGAAATATCTGACATACAAAAATATTTTTTCGATTTGAACTAGTAGTGAAATGAATCTGATATTAGCGCGTTTAGCCAAATAAACTCTACTTTTAATATTGGTATAGAAACGAGTCTATAATGACTGAGTTCCACTATCCAACAGTAATATATCTAAAATAACATTCTAGACACCCATTAGACCCCCACATTCTACCCTATAATACAGGTGATAGATATATGAAAAAAGAAACGATTACTTATTAATATCAATTTATTTACTTTTCAGGTGACCATAACAAAAATCTCAAATTAAATGTGAACGAAACAGTCGTGTACTTCTATGATTTTGTTAACAACATCAATATAAGTAGCCCAATAGATAATGCAGCGGAACAAATACAAAACTCAATAGATCTCGACTATAACAGACGCCTAATCGTCTTCGTTCCCGGCTACAAAAGCCACATAAATCGAGACATCGAAGAATCTATGAGAGAAACATTCAAAGATATAATTAACGTTTATCTTATTATTATAGATCATTCTGCTTATACATATGAGAACCAAGCAAAAATCGATAGTTATGTAAGATCTGTATTATATTCTTATTACATTGGATCATCTTTGGGAACATTTTTGGTTAAAATAAAGTTCCCATCAGAAAACATTCATTGTGTAGGCCATAGTTTGGGGAGTCACGTTGTCGGGTATGCTTCGGAGGTTTATACGAATATTACAAAGGAATACATATGGAGGATAACAGGTTTAGATCCGGCTGGTCCATGTTTCTCTATGGGTCCTATTGGGGAACAACTTAGATCCGGCTTAGCGGAGTATGTAGAGATTTACCACTGCAATGCAGGGCATTTGGGTACTACACAGGTGTTGGGAGATATCGATTTCTTTTTCAATTATAGAGGAAAGATACAACCAAATTGCGATTCAGGTAAAGTTACCCTAAGCAGAACGCACATTTCTTTTTATATATTTTCATATACACTAATTATATGTTACGGGTACCTAGTTTTCTTTACAAAAGTAAAATAATTGTTGAGGTTGCTTTAAAGATCTAACAATAGCTTGATATTATTTTAAAGTACAAACTTAGACTTGTACTTATACATAACATTTATATACATCAACTTAACAAATTCTGATTACTGATCTATTGTCTAAGCGAAGTTCTAAACCATTACTGAATAGTGCTGAGAGCTTTAAAAATATTCTCACAATGAATTCATTCATTCTTACGATGATCAATATGCTTCATTGTCTAAAAATTTTAAGGAAATACTACGTGAGAATCAATTACCGATTGTTAATATTTAATATTTCCTCAAAATGTTTGGACTCGATTAAACAATCTCCAACCGGAAACAAGTATTACGTCGGCAATACCGTAACGTACGTCAACCATTTATAATTAGTGCAATTAGAGCAAAAGTTAATGAACAATTATTTCAATTCCAGGAAATATTGAAGATATGGCAAAATGCTATCACAAAGCCTGTGTACGTTATTGGATGAAATCTGTACACAATATTGATTTGTATGTGGGACGATATTGTGATTCTTATGAAGAATTTGCTGGTGGTTTTTGCGATACCAACGAAAGTACTGTCGTTGGATTCCATAATCCTGGTACTGCTAAAGGGAAATTCTATATAAATACAAATAAATGAGCTTTGAAGTTGTGCCTTCTTTTAATTTATCAGCTACATGTTTTTTCCATATACCAGGTTATATGAGAAGAACTTAGTCTAAAGATTGTTCTACACTTCCCAACTAATTTTCAAAACATTTTGCGTTGAGAACGAAACTCAACGCCCCAGTTTGTCTACCAAAGCGAGGAAATGAAAATAATATAAACATAGTTATTACCTCGAGTTAGGATAGAACCCACAAATATCACAGTCATATCAAGGCGTCCCACTATACCACGACAGCCCCACATTTGATTTAACTTATGATTTATTTTCCTTTGTTAGCTTCCTATGCCGCACATATCATAGTAGGCAGAAGGAACCTGTGGACCCAATGTTAATCACATTTCTTTCCGGAGAGTGAGAATCGAACCCACACCCGTCGCATTTACAGTAGCATTCGCTTATGCCCCTGCGCCACGACGGCCTTTTAATTAATAATATATTTTATATGATATTTGGTTTAACGAAATGTGCTTTGTGTTTGTAATATCAAATGAAACGAAAAAAAAACTAGACAAGTATGAGTTAGACTCGCCTACTGAGAGTTCCGTAGTAATTTCATTATTGTAGAGTAACAAGAATCACAAATTATAATCATTGACAATAAACTTATATACTTGTATGGAATAGTTTTTTTCTGCGATATACCTATAAATTTATATATTTAAATTAGGCTAACGGGAAGTATCCTGTAGGTTTTAATAACGACTCAAAGTATAGTAGTTATATAAATTGCGGCAAAATCGATGCAAACGCTTCCATTTATCATTTAATTTTTTAGACATAGAAGCTTCATTTTTTTGTGCTCCAGCCCCAGTTAAGACAAATTATCTAATAGATGGCCAGTCAGGTAAGCAATAAAGACCCTAAATCTCGGTTTTTTCTTTTGGATGCACGGTACCACAAAAATAAGAAATATTCTTTTAGATTTACACCTTATTGAGTCATATATGTATGACTTTTATGCCTTACATAGTTGTTGAATTATGTAGAATAGAAAAATATTGAACTTTGAAAATATTTTATTTAAGTGTGATTCAATTGTTATTCAATTGTCTGTGACTACTAATTCAAATCCTATATTTTTTACAATTATAGCTACTTGTTTATAAACCGTAGAAAAATATAAAGAAACCCGTCGCAAAATATGTTATTCATTTTATTTTTTTACATATTATGTACATAGTTATAATATTGTTTGCCTTGAGGGTGCTAAATGTAAATCAAACAATTAGGTTCATTTAATTCATTATAATCCGCAAAATTAGAGATTTGCTAAAATAACGTAGGTCTGGGGACCCTGGGATCTTGGGCTATAAAGTGGTACTGTAAAGTTTTATTTGAAAACGATAGACATGTATAGAGTTGCACCACTCAACATGCAAAATCTTTGGCTCGTTCTCATGTCTTGAGACAACGCAAGGTGGATCCCTTAAAAAAAATCGAAAAGAAACCTGAGTTTAGACGAGTATAAAAATCTTCTTTGACAATATTTAGTCAGTGACACCTATTTAAAATATAACGTTAAAAACTAAAAAGACGTTTTTTTCCTCTTCAAAAAATAGTGTTTTCTTTAAACATCGTATTTTTTGTCTTGGACATCTAGGAACTAAAAACATTAATAATAAATTTTAAGTATTATATAATATTTTTTTTTACTGTGAAAATAACAATAAAATCTAAAAGAAAATAAACTCTGCCTATCTAAAAACCACTAGGAGAAAGGGCTAAAAATTAAAGTGAATTATTTTTATTTCACATAAAAACAATCCCCAAACAAGAACGAGTCGAAAAAGCCGCAAATTTCTAATACCAACTCGGCTATATGCTTAGTAGCTTTGTAACTTAGACTGTCAAAAATTTAATTTTAACAAAATAATATTATTACTAACCAATATAACAAAATAAAGCAACTTTATTGTATACTACAAAATATATAAAAACTAAAAGAATTTAATTAAATAAGAGGAAAACTGTTAATACAACTTAATTATTTCATTCTATACAATATTGAATATTTGTATTTATAATAAATTAGTTCTCTGTCTCGCAAAGATAATGCAATGTTAATATTGTGAATGTCGTTATGGGGATGGTTTCAAGCAAATTGGACGATAAAAAATAGGCTTACGACGTTGCCAGCTTTTCTTAATTTTTTTTTCGGCACCTCGCTGCCGGGCTTCATATAGCAGGGTAGGCAAAGGGAGGAGAGAGGGAATGTTAAGAAACTCTTCTGGAGACTTAAATTCTGGAGTCGAGTGGCGGAAATCAACGCCGCGCTTTGCCTCGATGCCGGAGAGAAAAAATCAAAATATTAAATAATTAATTCCTCGAGAGGAGATCGAAACCATAAACTGACGCGTTTACAGTGACACATTATATAGAAATATTTTTATTGAAATTTCAAAAATGTTGTCTTTTTGGTAGTAGTATCTATCGCGGTAGAGTAGATAGACCCAGTGTTTGCACACTCCGTTCCCAATAGCCCCATTTCGTCATTTTCCAACAAAAAATAAACATAATTGAAAAATTTACATCCACTAATGTGCAATGACTATATGTAATGACTAATTGAATAAAAAATAAACCTTTGAACAGATTTTTGCACCTATATACCTAATACATAATAGTATCGTTTAATATATCAAATTTATTAATATAGAATGGCTTGCCTCTAATTTTCCTTAAGAGCGGTGGCGAGGTTTTAATTAATTGAATTGTATAAACCGGTTTAAAACTTAGATACTTAAATTTAAAAATATACATACATCACTACATTCTGTTTTCAAACGTTTATTGATATATTTTTATTATCACAATGGTATTAAAAAAACTTGTAGGATATTTTACATGAGCCCATCTTATTATTTTTTTATTAATTTATGAAAAAAAAAAAACGACATTCCTATAGGATTGTTTACCGTCTGTCCGTCTGTCAAGACCATTTATCTCGAGACCGCGTGGCTCGGTCATCGACAATTAAACCATCCGTCATCTCGGCGAAATTTTTATACGCTTGTTACAGTTTTTTTAATATTATAAAATAATTTTTAATATTTCACAAATTTTTAATTTCGCACGCTAAGAAAAGAAAAAAGTGAGCGTAGCGAGACTCGAACCCGCGTAAAATATATTAATATATTATGGGCAGTTATGGCGCAGGGACACAAAGGAATGATACGATACGATTGCGAGTTCAATTCCCACTCGTAGAAATGATATATATAACATTTTCATTTCTTCGCTCTGGCAACCAGAACTATAAATTAAAAAAAAATCAGCTTCACGCTGTATCCCGCACACAGCAGGGTAGGCAGAGGGAACCTAGTGTTAAGACACTCCGTTCCCCACTTTCTGCCGACCAGAACTATGCTTCGAGAATTCGGCGGAAAGGGAAAACAGAAGTGTCTTAATGGAAATAAAGTGTTTAACGCTAGGGTCTAGTTCCCTCTGCATACCTTGATGTTCAGCAGCAGGGCAGGCAGAGGCGCAGCACAGCGTGAAGCTAAAATATTTAAAGAAAATATTTTATTATTTTGTTTACACAAAATACTATAGGACAATAGCTTTGTTTATATGGATTATTGAGAATTCATTTGACGTCCGTACGCAGCATGCCTGCACATTTGCCGTTGGGAATTGTATTAATCATATATAGTGCGTGCGTAAGACAATTAACAACGGAAATTATTTACTAATAAAACTTTGATACCTACATTGGTTTTAATTCAATGGTAACACGGCTAAGAATATTAAGATTTTACTGAATAAAAGTAATAAGTGAAAAAAAATTACAAATATATAGTTAAATCGTTTTTTATGTCATGATGATATATGTTTAATAAAAGATTAAATACTTATGTATATCTTTAATAAATAATTAAGTACTACTACCCTAAAGCCAGTGTTCGTCAAAACGAAATAATAGACGAGACAAGAAAGGCAAATACATAAGGCAAATACAAAAACATAAATAACAAATCAATTGAAAAAACTGAATATACAACAACGAAAACTAGCACACATGATTGAAAACCTAAAAGATCATCAAATTTAGATCTCAAATGTCATATTCAATAACAATATCGTATACATATGTATATACAAGTCTAACTAATAACTTTCTTTTTTGAAGTCGGTTAAAACAGCTTTAGAGCACCAGTCGAATTGTATTTGTTGCATTTGTTTTCAGTGATGGGTGGCACAGGTATTTCCCCGGTCTGGATAGGTCAAGGGGGGCATTTAGGTGTTATTTTCAACACACAATGTTACTTCATAAGAGAAAAATAAAGACCGGACAACAAGTAATAAAAATATCCTATGGAAATAAGACATATAGACTTCAGTCATACCTTGATGTCCTGACTTGGTTATATTCTTATTTAAATTGTTCTATATGGCTACCGTTTGCCACGATTGTTGTTTAATCAAATGTGTATCTGTATCCTGCACACAGCAGGGTAGGAAGAGGGAACCTAGTGTTAAGACACTCCGTTTCCCACTTTCCGCCGAATTCTGGAGGTATTGCGTGTTGAGTGGCAGAACTCAACGCCGCGCTTTGCCTCTACACCGTTCGGCTTCTCCGTCCGATCCCCACTCTGGAGGAGGGGCATGTGACGGTATTATTTACCATTGAAAATAAATTTAATTCAACATTTTTTTAATGAGAGAGAGAGAGATGAAGAAAGGACAAAATGCAAGATCAGTGTAAATAGTAAGATATTAGAACAAGTGAATGAAGTGGTATACTTGGGAAGTATGTTCAGTAGAGATGGAAGATACGAGATGGATGTGGAAAGGCGTATTGCTGCCGGTAACAAGGTTAACGGAGCCTTAGCTGCATTGATGAGACGGCGAAACGTCAGCACAGCTGCGCGTTTGGCCGTACACAATGCAGTTTTGGTACCGACTCTGTTATACGGCAGCGAAACGTGGGTATTACAGAAGAAGAATGAAAGAAAGATGAATGCTGTGGAGATGCGATCTCTTCGTAGGATATGCGGAGTCAGCTTAGCTGATCGAATCCGCAATGAAGAGGTACACAGAATGGCAGGTACTAGCGAGGATGTCACAGTGAGAATGAAGAAGAACGTGCTCAGCTGGTTTGGGCACGTCGAACGAATGAGTGATGAAAGAATGGCAAAAAAGATTTATGATGGAAAAGTGAGCGGTAAGAGAGGTAGGGGGAGACCTCGGTTGACCTTCGAAAACACAGTATCAAAGATACTGGAGGAAGGTCACGTAAAAAGCATGAGGACCCCCCGAAGGGCATGTATGAAGAGGTTGATGACAGTGGACGAGGCGAAAGAGGTATGTAGAGACCGTAGCGTTTGACGCTCCGTTCTCTCTGACTACCCCACAAGGGATAAAGCGTGAAGCTAAGTTAAGTTATTTTTTTTAATATCCACGACTTATGAGTAGGTTAAGACTACACGTTAAAACCGTCATACCACGTAATATTAAGTAATTAAATTTCACAATATTATGCAGTAAATAAAATTATTACACGCCAATGATTACTCACATACTTTGTAGATGATTTTTTTTTAATCAATAACGTGGTCTGTTTGTTTGAGTGTGGATTCAAATTTTGCTTAGGGAAATATTTATACTTATAATATAAGTCTTCATTATACTTTATGTGAGGCCCGAGTTATACTTTCTAAATGGGTTCCAATTTTTCACTCTTTCTCTTTCTGAGCTTCACATGGTATCTCGCGTATAGCAGGGTGGGCAGAAGGAACCTAGCGTTAAGACACTCCGCTTCCCACTTTCTGCTGAGTTCTGGAGGCATTGCGTGTGGAGTGACGGAACTAAACGCCGTGATTTTTTTTAATTTTTAAAGTACGCTATGAAGTGTTATTAGAAAAAAGAAAGACTATAGATCTTAAACCGGTGTCTTGATTTATAACTAAACACTGAAAGTAGTACTATCAACGACTCTTAAAGGCGTAGAGATTTAAAGAACGATCAACGATGCTTGAAGATAAAAATAAATTAGTTCAATTCTGTAAAATATATATATTAACGTTAAAGAGTTCACAGTAAACTCGACGGTTGTGGATTCGATTCCCACTCTGAGGAATGAATTATTTTTAATTCTTCACACCGGTAAGAAGACGCCATAGACTAGAAAATCAGAAAAAATCAGAATCAGTTACCCTGCTATAAGCGGATACAGATTTAACCAAAAAAGAGGTAAATTTTGATGAGCTCTTTATTTTATTGCTTTTACTTGAGTACAATTTACTTAACCCTATACTAATTTTAGCCAAAACTATACTTAATCTATCTTATTCTTAAATGAAAATTAAGCTAATATCTAAATAGTTTACTTTCGTTATATATCTTCACAATATTTGAGGATATTTTTTAAATTTGTTACTTCAATTTGTTTACACAAAATGCGCTATCGGAATTGCCACCTAAAACACCATACTGTAAAAATATATTTTATATAGGTAAATAAATACCTATGTTTTGACAGCTGACTTGTGGTGTGGTTGGCTGACTTCGCCTACTAACTAGGAACTAGGAAGATTCCGTAAGGAATTTGAACACACAGTCATCACCTGAAAAGCCACGTTTGTATTACGTGGTTATTTTTACCATAAATGTACATAGTTAAATACGAATGTATATTCTTTATTTTTTTTTCAGCTTCACACTGTATGCCGCAAGTAGCAGGGTAGGCAGTGGAAGCCTAGTGTTAAAATACTGCACTCTCCACTTACCACCGATTTCTGGTGGCATTGCGTGCTGATTAACGAAACTCAACACCGCGCTTTGTCTCGACACCAGAGCGAAAAAATGAAAATATTAAAGATTTAATTTCCTCGAATGGAAATTGAACCCACAATCGTTGCAATTAAAACCACTGCGCCACGTTGGCCTGAATCATAGAAAGATCATAAAAGATTTACTATTAAAACTTACCCAGGATATTGCTAATATGATCAAATCATTACCTAAGACAACGTTGGAAATTCCTCTGTAGCAATGTACATATTTTATAATTTGCGAATTATGTAAGTTTTGTAATTGTCCTGTTTTGTCTCCATACAAGTGCATAATAATAACAAAACAAGTGCGATGACGGCACACCTGTTTCCCTCAACGGGTTTTTCTTGGAGTCCAGATTTTTACGTCACGCCACGCTACCTGCTGAGATAGCTAGCTACGACTCGTTTAGGCGAAACGCATAGTGAGATTTTTAAACTCCACGATATAAAAGAAGCGTTTTAATATTCTGTATTGATAATTTTAATTAGTTTGTCATTTATTTTCATAAGTGATAAATGTCTTATTGTAGAGGTAATGACTACGAATATGGGAGCTGCAGCAAAATGATTTGATGTTGGTTAGTTGGTCTTTATCATACAAATCGAATTAAAATGAAATAAAATCAGCTTCACGTTGTATCCCGCACACGCTGACCATTTAGCCATACGTTCCTGGTCGGTTTCCAGGAGGCGCGGGTTCGAGTCCCGCTACGTTCAAATTTTTATACGTTTTCTAAATAAGTATTTAGGCATAATAATTTTAATATTACGTTTCTTTATTTTTTAGCTTAACAGTGTATACAGCACATAGCTCGGTTGGCGGAAGGAACCTGGGAAGCTAGTGTTAAGACATACCCTTCCTATTTAGACACTGCTGTTTCGTACTTTTCGCTGAATTCTGGAGGCATTGCAAGTTGGGTTGCGGAACTCAACGCCGCGCTTGACCTCGTTACCAGAGCTAAGAAATGAAATATTTAATATTTTATTTCCTCGAGTGGGAATGGAACCCACAACCTGTTGTTTTTACAGTCACATGTTTGTGCCTGCCTGCGAAAAGACTGGCTTCAACTACTTAGTCTGCAATTAATCACTTAATATTAAGTGTAAGGTTAATAATAATTAAAAATAAATAAAACTACAAAAAATACAACAAGCCGCCATTATATGTTGAATCTCTAATCAGAGCTATGTACGTCACTTGCTGGTCGTCTGGTCAATCACACGAATTGACATTTTGTATTGTATTGACAGTTTACTCAGACACGTTGTCACAAGCGACACCTGTTGATGCGATTTTTAAACTTATATATGCTTTTAATACTAAACCTTTATTTTTTGCAGAAATATGACAAACATTGCAACTGTAATATATTTTTCCCCATTTTAAAACAGATTCTCAAAACCTGTCACCACACCTTTTGCGTTTAAGCGTTTGCACAGCGTGATTTTAGCTTAGTGTACGTTTCAAATGAAGATCACTTCAATCGTCATGCGCCAAGAACTATCTCATTCACAGTGTAGCAGTAAGTATTTTAAGGCAGCTTCGACCGCACGCCTGTCATAACTTGTCCACGAGTTGAATAGATCAACCGTATAGTGAATTGTTTAATAACAAGATGCTGACTATCGGGATCGTTTTTCTTGTAAGTGTTTTAGTTATTTATTAACAATTTACTTATTTTTTTTTAAATAAATGTAATATTTAAAAATATAGTTTGTTCATATTTTTTTTGTATATTTTTTTTTATTATTATAAAGCATTGGTCTTAAAGTGTTTCAAACGTAAACATTTGTAGCATTCTTTGGTTCGTGTCTATGTTTATTTTTTATACTTATCTATATTTAGCCTTTTAGCATTTCTGTTTACCGGCGCCTTTTCAAGGACATTTTTTTTTAATCCTCGTCCCGATACAGACGCATTTGATACCTACTATTATTTATAAATATAATATAAATGAAATAAATGCAGTGAAACTGGTTTTAACTTCGAGTGCTTGCAATTAAAGTAAATTATTAGTGTTTGAAAAGTACGTAGAATAACCGATATATCTTTTAAAAAATTTTAAACTTACAGTTCCTTTTATTTGGTAGATAATAAGAAAATATTTCTATTAACAAACATTAACTGAAACATTTTTTTTTATATTTATTTTTCACATAATTAGTGAAAATGTATTTAAGAATAATTATAGCTACAGATGTATCACTAGAAAAATTACGCCTTGAAAAATGGATTACAAAATTTTGTGTAATATAATCTTTTATATTATATTTCATATTTAATTCACCGAACTAAATATTTTAACAAAAAAACATATATTTTTGTATAGTTATTTTTTTTAATTTGTTCTGTATCCCGTATAAAGCAGTGTAGAGGGAACCTAAAGTTCCTCACACACCACCCAATTTTCGTGATATTATATATTTCGTGATAGCGTGTTGTGTGACAGACACAGCGCCATGCTTTGTTTTACTTGAGCGAAAAAAAAAAGAATAATGTAAAAATAAATTTATACTCAATGGTAAATAATGTTATCGATTATATATACATAGATACTTGATTTAAAATTTCACTTGTCTATGAATAAGTTAATATCCAAAGTCATTTTCATAGAAAGTCTACTAGAAAAGCTTAGTAGAAAGTTTCGTTCAAGTTTCATATCGCTATACAAAGCTGTTATGTAATATTTAAATATTATATATTAAAATTTCATAATTTTATTTAGAAATTAATAAAAAAAATAATTTCCAATTTTTTAATTTAAAAATTGTTGTAAAGATTTTCTTAAATTATATTCACACGTTTCTACGTTTTGATAAAATGCCTCTGAAAGTGATGACGTGTCGTATATTGGAACCCAACGCCGTTTGGCGATAGCGTATTGTATTCTATCCAACCATATCCAATGAATGTACTTTTTTGGATCTAGAAATATAGTATATAATATCGTATGTTACCAAGACGCCATGACGATGGCTTATATGGTTACTATAGTAATCTTGATTATATTATAATTGTCTCTTTCCTTTACTACAATATAAATACTTTGCGTTACTATACAACATAGATTAATAAATCTATAAATCGTATATTAAATCTATTTACTTATCTATTTATTTTTAATAAACCAGCTTTGTGATTTTCTCGCAATTTTCCTGGTTTTTATTGATTTAATTATTTCATTTTTACGATTCGATAAATTGAACTATACATCAAATAAAATATCTAGTAGAATTTGATTATATACAGGCGTATCTATCATTTTATTATTTTACCATTTCAAAACAAAGTTGCTTTACATCGGTTTACCTAACTTAGATCTTTTAAAATATGCGATGGATTTTAATGCGGTTTTCACAAAGTTTAATAATGAACAGAGTAATACTTATTTATATGTATGATAAATACATTTTACATATTATATTAGTATAGTCCTAGCGGGTCAAGCCGCGAGCGCAACACTAGTATACTTTAATTTGATGTGTACTGATACCAGAACAAAGAAAAAAAAATAAATATTTCATTTCCCCGACTGGGAATCGAACCTGTAAGTCACACGCTTGTGCCCCTGCGTTACGATTGGGCTAATTATTTAATTTTTTCAGCAAATTAAAATTGATTTTTTTCAACACGCTTTGCCAGATATATAAAAATCACGTTTTCCAAATAAAGGTCGTGCCAAGACTTACAATTTGTGTCAGAGTATAAGTGAATCCCCGCAGTCGATTACGTCATTTAACTTTTAAGCATACATAAATACTGATAGTAAGAGAGCCGCGCGGAGCACATTCTCTGTAAAATACTATTTTAGAAACGATATAGGGTAAGTTCGCCCTTTCGCGTCCATCGCCCAATTCGCGTCCATTTTACGGACCTCCCTTTAAAAATGCTCGAAAATAAGCATACTAACACACTAATGAAATGAAAAGTCATTACTGTCAATACCTCAACGTATAAGAGGCACGCACATATTGACAAAAGTTACGTGTGCCTACTAATCCTGTTTAAAAAAAATAAATAAAATCGGTTGTTCAACAAAAGAGTGCGGACGCGCGGGATTTTGATAAAAAAATAGTGTGTAGCGGTGCGTTTGACGGTAAGTCTTTTATTGTTTTATGTGAATTTTAGCATACATAACTGTTTCTAGACATTAATAATGTAAAAAACGAATAATATTAATTACGAATTTGCTTTTTTTTTATAGTTAACAGTTAAAATAAGGTGGACGCGAATTACTACACTGAATTTATAAAACTAGCACTTTGCGTCCACAATGGACGCGAACTCGTCCATTTATGTTTTAGTTAGTTGTTTATTTTTATGTGTTTAAAATATAACAGAGAAATTGGGTTTTTGTTCATTTTAAAATTANTTTAAATAATTATATTCTTAAATAAAGAAATTGTTAAAATCCAATCTTTCTTTACATTTCCTTCAAAATATCACCCCTACATTCCTTCTCCAAGCTAGTGGACGCCAAATGGTCCACGGGTGGACGCAATTATGATTTTGTGGACGCAAAGTAGGTAAAAAGCCTAATTCTGAAGTTTGTCTACTTAAAAAAAAAACACAAGACGTTTCAAACAAAACTGAAAGTTAATCTTAAAATAGACTATATAGTGAACACATTACATAAATTTTGCATTGAAACTAGTGCTGCGACATTTTTATTTTCTCCTTCAAACTTCCCAACTGCACTAAATGGACGCGAACAGGCGAAATGACCTACGATAATAAATAATCATAAATGTAGAATAACACGTTAAAAACGTTAAAAAAGGTTTATTTGTAAGTTGGTTTTAATTTTGTTTTTGACTTTAAAAACGATGCGATTTTCAACTATTTGAAATGTAAAGTGAGTATCCAGAATATTAGAAAATAATAATTAAAAAGTTAATTCTGACAAAATTTTGCAATCGCGTCGAGGGTAAGTTCATCTTAGTAAGTTGATCTTATACATTTCGATCTCAGATAATAATTGTTTATTATTATGGTATGACATAATATCTATTAACATAATATATTTCATATTATTTAATTTACGTTGTACCAGGTTCAAAGTATTAATTTATAGAATTAATTTTAAAATGTCATATAAGTGTTTATTACAAATACTAAGAAATATGAAGTAATTTATGAACAATTTCTATGTATACTGTTTTTTGAACTTCAAATTGATGTTAAACCAATATATATATATTTCCCTTTTCCTTCCGCTATATACGGTAAAATTAGAAGCAACATATTTTTCATATACTTACTTTCTTTTAGAACGATTTACGCGGTTTATTATATTTATGTCATTTTCAGTTTCTATCGACATAAGAGATTTACCAGATTTCAAATTAAACGCCTCCAGGCCCAATTGTTAAAACCGTGTTTAATTTAGTAGAATATAGTATTTACATCATACGTATATAAACACACCTACGAAAAAATCAATCAAGCAATTAAGTAAATAATCAGCTTCACGCTGTATCTCGCACACAGCAGGGTAGCGAGAGGGAATCTAGTGTTAACACACTACGTTCCCCAATTTCCTACAAATTCTAGAGCCATTGCGTGTTCAGTGGCGGAATTGAACGCCGCACTTTGCCTAGACACCAGAGCGAAGATATGAACATATAAATTTAAATATATTTCATCTCCTCGAGTGGGGATCGAACCCACAACCAATCCATTTTACAGTCAAAATTTGTGCCCCTGCGAAGTAATTTTTAAATCCATTTTTTTAATTATACATTTTACGGTAAAATTTATAATTATATTAATGTAATAGTAGGTATAGTTTCACGCTTAATCCCGCACATAACAGTGTACACAGAGGGAACCTAGTGTTTCCCGTTTTCCTCTCCAAATTCAAGTCTTAAGTGGCATTTGAAACTCAATGCAGCGCTTTATACTCGTAGTGTTACTAAAGCGCTAAAATAAAAAAAAAATATCCCTCTGAGTGAAATCGAATCCAGAACCATCGTATACATAAACATTTGTCAAATAACATTATTAATAATAATGTAATAATATTTCTCTTACATAGTTGTAAAGATCTCGTGTACGATAAAAATATATACTCAATTAAAGTATACATATAAGTATCACACGTGGCAGTCGGTATCAGACATGTTCTTTCATGTTGTAAACATGAAAATTTAATATAATATAAACTAGCAAAGTATTAAAGCAATTAATTTAAACGTGATCTGTATTTATAATGCCAGAAGAATCATTATGAATTATTCATAAAAACTATTTTTAAGATTCAGACGTGTATTCTATATATTATCGTTAATCGCCATATATGGAAATACTCTCAACTTAAAAAAAAATATACTTTAAAAAAAAAATCAGCTTCGCGCTGTATCCCGCACCACGAGAGTGGTGAATACCGTACTTTGCCTCGACACCAGAGCGAAGAAATGTAAATATATATTTCACTTCCTCGAGTGGGGATCGAACCCACAACCAGTCGATTTTACAGTCACATTTTGTGCCCCTGCGCCATGACTGGCCTCCTCAACTACTCTAGTTTTGTTATATATTTAAAAACAAGTGCAGAGAGAAGCTACGGATTAGTTACTACCTGAAAAGAAGACCGGAGGTTCTTCTTTTCAGTTATTTTGATTTTTATTTTAGACAACTATACAGCCTTGACCTCACATATAATAGGTCTAGACAGACGGACAGACGGACGGATACGAAAGCGATCCTATAATAGTTCAGTTTTTTTAACAAAATAATTTTTAAAATGTTGTAAATCTATTTTTTTTAGCTTTACTATATATGCCTCTCTCTATCTGTATTATAACAGATGAATTAGTAAGTAGCGTGAAAGTATTTTATCAAATAAAAAGATACCATCGTGACTATGCACAGTTAATATGTATAATAAACATTATTTACACAATGATTATGGGTTGAAATTTCAATCAATTAATACCATGTNTACCCTATAGGTTTCAATGAAGTGATTTTGATTAGGCGAATTTCTTAAAAAAAATACAAAAACAATGCATTAACGTACCTTCTGATTGCGGTGACCTCACATATAATAGGTCTAGACAGACGGACAGACGTAAGGTAGACGGTCCGTAAGTTAGTAATTGATCTGTACAGATAAGGCTTACAAATTGAAACTTGATATACTACTGACAACTAAAATTGAAAATTTGGAAAGTTGAAATTTGGCATGTAAATAGCTTAGGGAGTATAGCGGAGGACTGAGAGAAAATCTATCGAAATTCCTACGGGAATGGAAAAAACAGGATTTTCTATTTTACGTCTTAAAGACCACCCAAACAAAATAGTGGGCGACTACTAGTATAAAAAAAAAATATAATTTACTTTTTCAAGCATTAAATTGCGAAGATTCTTGAAACTAAAGATTCTATCACAACTTGTAATGATACTATCGGCACATATAATCGGTCACGAACAGTAAATCTCATACAACATTATATTAATAAGTATTTCTTAGAAAACCGATTAGACAATTAAAACTTTATTACTTGTTTAGACACAATATGTCAATTGCACGCTACATAGATCATTATGTTGTATAGCAATTTAAAAATTGACAAACGCTAACTTTAAAACAATTGCAAAAACCACACTTATCTGTTTTTCTTGATAGAAGATATATCTGTATCATACTCCATTGTAATAATTTGGTTTATTTATAGTTCTAAGTTTTTTTCCTCAACAGACTGAGAATACATTTTTTCTGACACAATTTTTTCTAAATTTTATTCAAAAATGATTGCGTTTTCGTTATCACTGATATTATTTTTATTGTAGTCAATCATTTTCTGTCAGCATTTTTAATAAAGAAGAAATAACTTAGTACATATTATTCTATGCATTTACCGTGCGGGTGCTAGATCCATCGTGTTGGAGGATGAGGAGCTTAAAGCAGTGCCTCGGACTTGTGACCCAAGTAAAAGTTTTAAAGGACTCCTTCTAAATGTCCATTCCTCTTTTTCACTACTATAGTTGTAAATTGTACTGGATTAATTCTACATTTTTATTCTCTTCTCAGATGTGTGCCCAAGGGCTTCACACAACCTTGGCAGCGTCCGCTAAGCACCGTAAGTATCGTTCTGTTAATATGTTTGTCACATCATGCTATTTAGTTAGCTACTGATTGACTGGTTAGTTATATCATAAACATAATTTATTATAATATAAACAAAAGTCTCCTAAAAACAAAAAAAAACTATTGCAAAATGTCGAAAACACTCAAAAACATAGTAATTTCGTTTCCTTTGGAATCAATAATAAAGAAAAGTACATACAGTAAAGTAGCAAATTATTAATAATAAATATTACTAATAAATATTATGAAAAACAAAACCATTTTATTCGATAGCCATACATAGATTTTAATATTGACATTTCCAAAACCTTACAGCTGCAGAAGAAATGCCGATCAGATATCCGGAGCCAATAAGCATGAATGACGATGTTCCAGAATCCTGCAAGCACAAGACCTACTGCACTATCAAGCCAAAAGATTATCCTGAGGAAAAATTCAACGATATGCTCAAAGGCTATGTAAGAAATTTTGATTTACACAAAATTTATAATATTATTATGTAGTTAGATTAGCTCTTTTTCTTTTCATTTTTTCTTTTAATTTATACTTATTTTTCTTAAACTGTACTTGTGATCTTTTTTAATATTTGGAGCGTTCTTTCTTTATTTCCTTTTAACTAATATAATTTATTTTCTTTTAAGTAGTTAGTTCTAACTGTAACCGAAATAATCTATGGTATACTTGGGTTATAATATTTTATATAATATATAATTTATTATATTTTATATCTATAAATATTTTAAAACATAATGATTATGGCAACACTTAAAATAAATTCAATAGAGGGGCCCACGTAGACTACGAAGAGCAGCAAATGGCGACACCGGTTCAAAATTGCCAAGGGACGAAGCCTTTGATAGTGTAATAAAATATTTATTATATCTCAAATGTCATTGTCGTGCGCTTGTTTTTTTTTATTTAAGTATTATCATGTTATTTTTGCGGTAAACAGATATATTCATGAATATTTTTAGTGTTACTAACTAATACTTGATATTTTTTACGTAAAATGGAATAAAAACCCGTAACAATCGCATTAAGGTGTCCTAAAAATGTTTCACTATTGTATTTCTATTTTTCATACAATACAAATATCTATTATTAATGGTTATATTTATTCATATGTATATTGATATATGTATATTAAGTAAAAAATGTAACTTACTAACACTAATATGGGAACAACTAATTTAATTTATTGCTTGCTTTTACTAACAAAAGTAGAATAATAGCAAACTAATAATACTATAAGAATTTCGTTATTTTAATATATATTTATATATTCTCTCCGATATTATGATTGAAATTAAACCAATCATCATTCAATTATATTTAAAATTCAACTATGTAAAGAAAGTTTAGTATTGTTTAATAATAAAAAGTAATTCTATTTTAATATTTCCTTGTTTAATAATAAAAAGTAATTCCAAATTAAAATTTTTCAAAACGAATTTATTATAAATACTGTTATTAAAAATTATAATCTTTATTTTAAATTTTAATATCATCAATTTTTTTGTGTGTTAATACACAATATAGTAAAGTATTACTCGCACGACGTACCCTACTTATTAAATGCAAAACCCAAAATATTTATATCAAACTATGCAAATTTTTTTGTAGCAATTTGTCTAGATAAGACGCAAATATAAAACTGTGTTTCCACTTGGTTTTTTACGATGCTTAATTTTAATAACAATTTATTGTGTTTATCTATTTAATTATTTTATTTTGTTTACTTTATGATTAAATAATAATCTTTAGTAGAATTAATTAAAAGATTTTTCTTCATATCAACAGAAACCGTTACCACAACCGTCCATGATTGTCGAATTAAAGAATCGTCAAGGAGACCCTGATGATGAGGACAACTGCGAAAGTGATGTCACTGTAAGTATTTAGTTATTTACAACAACATAGGTATATACGTAATATAATATTATGTAACAACACTCCTAATATAATGGGTATAGTGCCGAATCACTCTTTTAGAAATTTAAATTCAAGTGAAAATAAGTCAAAGTTGTTGTACGAGTATATCGTAATTGTATGCTAAAAAGTTATAAAAATGCCATCAATTGCGAATATTAAATTATCATTATTCAAAACATATATATAAATAAATTTAGAAGTACATTAAATTCTAAAATATATTAGTTTAACAAAACCAAATTGTCATGATGACAATTCTAATATAACTTACGTTGGATTCCATCATCAAGACGCAATATGTTCAAAATAATTAAGAATATTGCATTAAATTACAATATTGCTATAAATCCCAAAAAATATATTAGAAAAAAGCATAAAAGGGCACAGACGAAAAAGTTTCTTTACAAAAACCCAAATGGAAAAATATGAAAAGATGGGTTCGTCTATTTGTAAATAGACGAAACCATCTTTTCATATTTTTTTTATTTATGTTTTTGTAAAGATTTATCGTCTTACTCTTACATGTAAAAGTTATATGTCTAAATAATAATTATACATTATATTTTCCTATTGTCTTAATAATATAATCATAATACATACGTTATATACAAAACGGTACAGATTAAGATATGGAAACAAATGGCAAGGTCGCCAACTGGTTTTTCTTCAGAATATATCATTAATTATTTATGTATATATATCACATAAAATCTTAAATATGAGGATAAATTATTAATTTATAGTTTTGTAACATTGTTTGTCTATGATTGATATGGTAACAAGTTCGATTTTCCTCGTCATAAATTATTCCTTTAATTATAGCATTCTTTGAAGCCGTCGTAGGACAGTGGTCTGTCTGTAAATACGTCGATTGTGAGCTTACAGACAAACCACTGAGTTCCGCTACCCACAGCATGGTCGAAAAGCCGTGAGCCCTAATGTTAGGTTATCTGAACTTTCGCGCATTTCACTCAAATCAAATTTGTGCAGCTAACTTCACTCCGGCCACGATTCGTTCTCTCTGCGTTTCATGGTTTCCTACCTACCATGCTATCTGGGAGATCGTGAAGCCGTGACTTAAGTAACCTTTGATATTTCATACGTACCTTTATAACTGTATTCAAATGTATCATTATCTTCAATTTGCAATAATATTATCATAAATATAAAATTATGTACAACAACTTAAACACTTGGAAGTTATCACGTTTTTGGTTTTCCTTCTCGTGTAACTCATTTTGGTATCTATAAATGTAGTTGGTCCAAAATAGAACATTGTTCTTTTTCTTAAGCAATTAATAAATATTATCATGTCAATGTAACATAGTTTTTTAAGAGATTATGATTATGACTTCAACTTCCATGCAATATTTTTATAGTGTAAATATTATGTCAGTCAAAAAACAATACCTCTGAAATAGGAAAAAAGTGTGATTACTATTTTTTCTTTTCTTAACTCCAAGATACGAAGCATAATTGTAAAATAAAAATAATAGTTTTTATAAATAATCTAAGGCTAATTTTATGAATTGTCAAAAAGAAATATAATGTCATTGAATTATATATTATACAAATACTGTAGCAGTGTTTTAAATGTTTTTCAGTACGAACCTTTATACAAAGTGAGGGAAAAGAGGTACGAGCCATGGCGCACGGTGATCCAAGCTCCTGGACAAGATTTTGTGCAACGAGTTCGCATTGAAAGTTGCAAGTAAGTGAAATGAAAGTTCAAAATATAAGATTTTGTTACATTACGGAATATTTTTGAATCTGTGGTTGTCTAAAAAAAATAAAAATATATGTTTCCTAAATACTTCCCGCGTATGTTGAGATAATTAAAAATCTGTATATTTCCAAAAAAATCAGTTCTTGCATAAAATTTCTGATTAAGACTTTATTTATTACAAAGAACGTAAATTATAATATTAAAATTATTATATATTTTTTTTATTAAATATTATTATTTTTAAACTAATAATTTCACGTTTTATAGGAATCCAGACGCGCCTTGTTTTAAAGTATTCGCTCCACTAGCAGAATATGTCACTTTTTGCAAACAAAAAGTGAACACTTGGGAAGTTCTGGTAGCAAAAGGCAATAACGAGACGGAGTTTATTAAAGCGGAGTTACCAGTATGCTGTTCTTGCCATTACCGTCCCGTCGACTTCGTGACCAGATTTGGAAAGCCTAAGGAATAAATAACTACAGTACCATCTCACTAACACATCACTACAAGTACAATAATTAACTATAAGCAACCTTTAAATATATAATTAACCATGGTTGCTTATTAAAAAATTAATAAGCAACCTTTTAATATATCATTTTTGGTATACGTGAAAAAAGTTTTTTTAAGAATGGACTACAAGTTACTAAAACAAAAAATAATTATAATGATTATTTTAAAATTTTGCGCTTATTTGATAATGCCATATGTTAAAGAAACTTGTAGATAATTACCAAAATACTTTTTTATGCAATGTTTTATTTTCTATACTATCCACTCTTTGATCTGTAATAATGCGATACGATTTGCGATATGGTTTAGTGAGATCTACTTTATACAAATAATTTATCATAAAACCGTAGAAAAATTTTAACGGAAATTTTTTTGTACGGAATTTATGTTTTATTATTTAAATATTAAATTTAAAATAAGCACTTCAAACGATATTAAAATAAGTTGGGATATTAAATATTTTCTAGTGTATAAAATTTTTTGACCAAAATTATATAGCTTATATATAAGGTTTCCCAATAGTTGTATTTATAAAGCATTTCGGAGAGGCTCATAGACCAAAATTTTTTGAGTGTTTTAAATCTCGCTTGAAATGTTTGTGTCGTCTTCAGACTGATAGACGTATTTTTTATTATAACTTAATACTATAAATGTCAAATAAAAACATTTACTCAATTTTTTGTTGAAATTTTTGATCCCAAAAAAATTGTATTTAATTTTTGTTACCTCCTTTATATGTTTACTGTTTTACAAAAAAAGATTAAATAAAAATTATAAACATTATTAATGAGATTTACTGAGATTACTTTTAGAGAGAGAGAATTTTAGAATTATAAATTTGTTAATTATTAAATAATTCTATTATATAGCGATTATAATTATATGAATTGTCTAAAAATTATAATTAAATAATATCTCATAATAATAATTATGTTAAGTTTAGACATTATAATTTAAATTTAATTAATAATCATTTATAATATCATTTTATTTTGAAGGCTATCGTTCTTGCGTTTAATATAATAATTGTTAGAGCCATTCACAAAACATAACCACTAAAGATATTTAATTTATTTATAGTAATAGTTGATAGATTATAGACGACGAGCGATTGGAAACAGTGATTTTTCAGTAGAAAAGAACATTTTTACTTATTTAGAACCTAACTGTTCCTCTTGCTGAAGAAAACTCGTTCTATAAAGTCCAATATAAAATTTGTATTTTGAATATTTTTAAAGTGATATTTTACACTAAAGGAAGAAAAAAAATATAATAATTTAGTAGAAAACGTATAAAAATTTAAACGGAACTGGAATTGACAAGCGCCTCTTGGAAATCGTCCAAGCGCTTAGACGAAGGCTCTTTCTAAGAGACGTGGTTTCAAGCCAAAAAATGTTTTTAACTTCTAAAATACTTGTTTTTATTAATTGCTTTTTCTTACATTTTAATATTCAATTATATTAAACTATTTGAGTACTCAATTTAATTTCTTAATTAATAAAAATCACATGTTTTAGTTGATTTTTGTTGTTTTTATCATTTAATTATATATCGGTTGAAGCTTCTGCTCAAAATATATTGCAAAATTAAATTCCATCAAACTGTTTTTAGCTTCACACTTTATTTCCGTACATAGAAGGGTAGACTGAGGCATTGCGTATAGAGTTGCGGAAGTCAGGGCTGCGCTTGACTTTGACACCGCCGCGAAGAAATGAAAATATTTCATTTTCTACGATTAGTATCGAACCCACAACCTGTCGCGTCTACAGTCACATGTGTCCAGTGTGCACCTGCGTTACGACTGGCCTTAAAACTTAAATCCATTCCATTCAACTTTTTATTAAAATTGAAATATGTTTTTTTTATTCGCAGTTTAATGTGATCTACTCTTATTTATTCTAATTTAGACTTGCGGAAAGCGTAGAAATATCTACATGTCCATAATAAAGAACGAGCTTTTTTTATTTATAAGATAGGGATCATATTTAGGAATTAGTATATTTTTTTACTATTGTTCTTTTTACCTTATAGGCTGGTCATATTAAGAAAAAATAAGTATATAAAAATAAATAATATTATATGATTCTATAATATTTCATGTCTTTTATTTCATTATCCTTTGCTTTAGTTTGTTTCTTTAAAATCATTCTCACAATGTTATTATATCATAGAAAAATATTATACAAACTTTATTTTAATATGTATGTTCTTTTATTTTAATCGTGTCTCGATTCAATAATAGTAGCACTCGCTATAGATGCCTTTCGAAGAATGGCTTGGTCTAGTTTTTTTCTCGTTATTTATTTTTAACTAAACTTAATTTAGCTTTTTGCTGTATCCCTAGTGTCAAGTCAGAGGGAACGGAGTGCCAAACGTTACGATTTTCAACAATCAATAAAAATATTTGATTGCCTTTAGCAAAAATATTTTAAGATTAAGGTAACGCAATGGACCATTGTCTGACCCTCGTTTAGTAAGATTTTTGATATTACTGCATTTTAATTCGAATAATGTCATGCTCGATAAACAGTATGGTTTTGGTAAAGGTCGTTCAACTATAGATGATGGTATAGGTCTTATAAAGAATATATATGAGGTTTGGGAGAGATCGCAGGATGCTCTTGGCGTGTTTTGTGATTTATCCAAAGTCTTTGATTGCATACAGTATTCAATGTTGCTCATGAAGCTACACTACTACGGCATAAGAGGACATGCACTCAATCTTCTGACCTCTTATTTAGCTAACAGAGTACAGAGGGTTGATGTGAATGGCAAAAAATCTCTTGGTTCAGTAATCAGCATGGGGGTCCCACAGGGGTTTATTCTGGTCCTTTTCTCTTTTTAATATATATAATTTTTACCACATTATAAAGATTTACCGTATCTAGTTGAAAAGAACCATGAGATAGTATTGTTTCCTGATGACACTTAATTGATTTTCAAAATAAAAGTAGTACATTGGTTCAGTGTTAATTACTTACTCTGGAATGGTGAACTCGCAGATCCTGTAGATACTACGGTATTTCTCAGTATCACCATAGACTCCAAATTATTGTGGGAACCCCATATTGATGGACTGGCGAATAGACTTAACTCAGCAGCTTTCATGGTCAAAAAAAATAGATCATTAACTGACGTAGAAACGACTCGATTTGTTTTTTTCAGCTACTTCTATAGTATTATGTCCTATGGGATTTTACTTTGGGGTAATGCAGCCGATATTAAACCAATATTTGTTCTGCAGAAGCGAGCTATTCGTGGAATCTATAACCTAGGCCCTATAATAATATCTTGATTGATTTTAAACTATTAAATTTAATTATCAAGTTTGCGCGCGGGGAAATCCAGAAACATTCCAAACTATTTCTTTATTATTTGTACCTTTGACCCTGATATTTAGTACATTACACATAAGAAATTTTATGTAATTATAAATAATATTCAGTGTGATAGTGGTCTTTAAAGAGCAGCATGAGGTACATTTATTCCTTTTTTTTAAATAAATAATTATTTTTAAATATCTATGCATAGTATTTTCCTTCTACAGTATGGCTGTTATGTACTTACTTGAATATAGTAATGTAGTACCACTATCTGTTTTTTTATGGCTAAACTTGGGAATAGAACTTAACTGTTATAAAGAAATGTAAAAAAATATATTAAACTTAATTTATAAGTTGGAAACCCATTTAAAAAATTAAAGTAATGGAACATAAATCAAAATAATAAAAATCATCAACAGTACATGCATGTATGAAGATATGCCAGTGATCATATATCAGTTCTTATAGCATTTTAAGCTTTGACCTGAAATATATCTCCAATAGGTATCGAGAAAATAAACTTTAATGTCAAGGGTCATTACCCCTATTCTCTAAGGCTTAGATGCAAAAAAATGGTGTGACGCTACTTTTGATTAAAAAAGAACATAAACATATTTAAAATAATTCATTAGAAGCCATTGCAGCTTTCACATGCTTATCAGGCTAGACCCTTTTCGCCGCAATTTAAATATACGTTAAAAATACATTGTATCTCACAGAGTAAAGCTATATTTTAAAACTACTATATACATTTTTCTTTAGTTTTTGACTATCAAATACAGATCAAGTGTAAACAACCTATAGCTTACGACTTCTTTATTTTTTTTAGCTCCACGCTGTATCCCGCACACAACAGTTGAAGCAGAGGGAACCTAGTTTTAAGACACTCAGTTTCCCATTTTCCGGTGAATTCTGGAGGCATTGCGTGTTAGAAGACGGAACTCAACGCCGCGCTTTGCGTTGACACCAGAGCGAAGAAATGAAAATATTAAATATTTCATTTCCTCGAGTGGGAAGCGAACCCACAACCTATCGCGCTTACAGTCACACTAATAAGATACATATAGTTAAATGAAACAGAAAGTGACAACGAGGTGCGAGAGTGAAACGAGTTTACAGTATAATGTTAATACGTATTTCGCATACTTTCACCTGATCACTAACTTGTATAGCCAGATTTAGTATAAACTAGCTAAATTACGGTCGATGAGTCGTGGTAGTCCTGAAGTGAGGTTTTTTGAACTTTTGCGCATACTCGAGAAGCAAAAAATCAAAAGTAAGAAAAATATCTCAAATCAAATTTGGGCAGCTAGCTGCAGGACGGCCACGACTCATCAACCGTACTGTACCGTGTTTGATTACTCACAATATCCAATAGTTAAAGGCCTTGGCTCTATTAAATTTAAATTAATATTAATCAGCTTCACGCTGTATCCTGCACACAGCAGGGTAGGCTGAGGGAACCTAGTGTTAAGACACTCCTTTTCCCATTTTCTGCCGAATTCTGGAGGCATTGCGTGTTGAGTGGCAGAACTCAACGCCGCGCTTAACCTCGACACCAGAGCGCAGAAATGGAAATTTAAATTAAAAGATAAATTTAAAAAAAAATGCCTGTGGGTTTTTTCTATAGAATTTTCAAATAGGATGTTTATGTGGTAACCCCAGTGCTTAACTTTAACTTAATATATTATATTAGTGCTTATAGTATTAACACAATCTTATATTAATAACGCACACAATTTTGTAAATGTCACGCCGTGTATGTAATAAAAATTATAAATAAAAATATATTTATTTTGTCTGTCGGTGCTATGTTAAGAATTGAATTTAAAACATACGCCCAATAGATAAAATCCTATTACTAAGTCTCCGCTGTCCGTCCGTCTGTCTTTCTGTCTGTCTGTCCGTCTGTCACCAGGAAGTATTTCATCGATATAATAGTTAGATAGTCGAAATTTTCACAAATATTGTATTTCTGTTGCCGCTTTTACAACAAATACTAAAAAACAGAATAAAAAATATTTAAGGGGCTCCTCCTCCCTGCTCCGCCTCTTCTTGAAAACGCCCCTCTATCCCCCGTAAAGCTTTACGTATTTTGTGGATACCTCTTAAAAGAAAAATAATATTAAATTGAACATGATTTGATGAACACATTGAGATTCGTGACACAGTAGAATAACCTGTACGTTTTGGCAAGACGAAGCGTCTTTACTACTCAATACGTAGTCTTTTGTTCATGAAGAAAATGGAAATTGAAGGCCACTGCCCTATCTTTTTATATATTCATAAAGTTAAAAAAAGTTTAAATTTACAAGTCAATTGTCATGGCGCAAGGGCACAAGCATGCGACTGTTTACACGACGGTTGTGGGTTCGATTCCCACTCGGGTTAGTGGGATATTTATTATTTTCATTTTTACGCTCGATTTCATCCAAGTTGAGCAAAGAAATGTTTTAATGAGAGCGGAGTGCTTTGACACTAGGTTCCCTCTGCCTTCCCTGATATACACTCCTATGAGCTGGATACAGCGTGAAGCTGAAAACGAAAAAAAAGTAAATGCAACAAAGTCGAGAACGGAGTTCTTTATTTATAAGTTCACTCTCTCCGTTTCTCAGTATAAGTAATCATAATTCTCAATAAAAAATCATTGTTCATTGAACTAATTCAGATACAATGAATCTTAAATAGTTTTTACCTCACGTCAATATAATAATAGGTCGGGGCAAAAGTATTTTCGTATTTTCAATATATTATTAGTAATCAAACCTCTTTGGTTGTACTGAATGTAACTGGCTGATTTTAATACCATTAAATGTCACATTCTGAAGATGCAATAAATAAAAAAACTAGTTCCCGCCATTTTCCAATTGTTTTCAAACAAGCAACATGAACTTATATGACGAAGAAATTCAGCATATTTTAAAGTTTTATTACAAAAAAGGTAAAAATGCGACAATAAGAGTAGCACAAATGTGTTTCAACCGTTTCAAGTCAGGAAATTTTAATATGAAATGATGATGAAGTTCGCTCTGGACGCCCTGTCACAGATAAAACCAATGCGATCTTTAATAAAGTAGAGCAAAATCAACATATTAGTAGCTACGACATTGCTGAAAAACTGGATGTTGATCATAAAACAGTTTTACGTCATTTACGAAAATCTGGGTACAAGAACCAATCAGTCAGTCAGTTGAGGCGCAGCGGCACGAGATGTGATTGTCAAACCGACTAGTTGTGGAGAGGAGAAAGTGGGGAACGGAGTGTCTTAACACTAGGTTCCCTTTGCCTACCCTGCTGTGTGTGGGATACAGCGTGAAGCTAATTTAATTTTTTTTGGGTACAAGAAAAAAATTGACATTTGGGTACCACATGATCACTTACTGAGTAGAACCTAATGCAATGTGTTGCCATGAATGAATCTCATTCCTGCAATTCATGGCACTACCCATAAGATGGTAACAAGTCATCGATCACGGTACATATATATTATAAATAAATAAAAAAATATACCTAAAAAAAAATATTTTCCTTTGTATGAACAATACGAAAATACTTTTGCCCTGACCTTATATGTGGGGAGTGGAGTGTCATAACACTTGGCTCTCTACCCACTTGGCCTCTGCCTACTCTGCTCCATGCGGGATACAGCGTGAAAGTGAATTCTGATGTACAATTGTGGTTTTCTTCAAATCTCGTTTTTGTGACATTTTTGTTTCAACGCAAAAAATAAAGGTGATACTTAAAGCTTTCAACTTTGACCTTTGGAAATTATTGTACTCGTCATACCTACCGAGAAATTTATATACAAGTGACCATCTTACCACGTAACAAGATAAATGGAATCCTAAGAAATATAAATATACGTACAAATTTCTCTCTAGGTATGACGAATGCAATAATTTCTATTTTACCAACACCAAGGTCAAATTACGGCGCATTACATACAGTTCAAGCATTTCGTTCGTCTCATACGGGGAAGGAAAATGCTTTGATTACCTCAAAGTGACGTTTTAGTGCTTATTCATAAAATTTAAAACTTATGAATTGTACTGTTTTTTATAAGAATAAATTTTAATTTAATATTCGATAACTAATAACCAATTAACGTAGGAGGTGCCTCCATGTCTTTTTCTGGGCTAAAAATAAAGAAGGCTTGAAGAGAATTTATTTAATGTTTATTTTATGTTTCATAATGAACTTTTCAATGAACTAAATATAAATATAAAAAATAAATAAATTAGCTTCACGCTGTATCCCACATACATCAGGGTAGGCAGAGGGAACCTAGTGTTAAGACACTCCGTTCCCCATTTTCTGCCAAATTTTGAAGGTATTGCGTGTTGAATGGCAGAACTCAATGCCGGGCTTTGCCTCGACACCAGAGCGAAGAAATGGAAATATAAATTTAAGTAAATATTTAATCTCCTCGAGTGGGGATCGAACCCACAACCAATCAGTTTTACAGTCACACTTTGTGCCACTGCGCCACGCCTGACCTCATAAATATTATCGGTCTTGGATTCAATTCCACAAAGGGAATATTATATGTAGAAACACATAACTATATATGTTTTACCGGAACTGTACGAAATCTAGTAATACAACTCCTAGGAAATGTA
>JAAIXJ010000110.1:123349-221977 GCA_013403705.1 Heliconius hermathena | reverse complement strand
AATTTCTATTGCATTTTATTACTTGTTTATAGAATTAAATTTAGCGGGATACAGCGTGAAGCTGATAATAATAAAATTACATTTTATAGGTTCCCTAATCCTCGTCCTACCAATTTACACCGGTAAGTAATCGTTAAACATTAACTTAAACTTAAAGCCTTATTTGTAAAGATTTGTGATAATAGTTGTTTTATTTTTTATTTGTATTTTTATTTCCAGATTCTAGATTCCAGAAATGGCTTAAATATTGCAGCTACAATTTGTGATATGGGTGGTGTCAATATATATTGCAATATTTGATCTACCTCTTACTGAAATGGTTCAGAAGTTTGTTTTTAAAATATAATATAAAATGCAATACAAATATTACTTCAGAAAGGTAAGTTTTATGCTTCCATTCAACCTAACATTCCCAGGTGACCTTGGTTTTTTTCCCAAAAATTTACTGAATGGAGGATTATATCAACTATTTGTCGCTTGCGCCTTGGACATGCATGTACACCTGTGCACCTAGCTAAGATCAGGGTCAGGGACCATTCACTGTGTGAATGTGGCCTAGACGACGGTTCCCCTCCTCACATACTTTTCACTTGCCCTAAGCTGATTCGTCCCTTATATGATGTCCTTCCTCATAAAGTTCCCCGCACCCTTAACATTGAAAGTTGGTTAATATATTAGATATAACAAAATTAAATTGTAAGCTAACACCTTTGTATTATATTTCTTATTACTAACCCTCTATGTTATGTATATAATGTATATATTATTTTTTGTTTTTTATAGGTGAAGGCAATTTTTAACTGGATCTTTTTTTATAACATGCATTCTCCTATTGTGTAACATTATCTCTTTTACCGTACAACCTCCTTCGTGTTTTCTCCATACAACGTGACATTGGCGAAGTGATATGTGCTCTACTGGCACGCTCGGAACGCCATAATCGAAGAACCAAACCAAACCAAGGTAAAACTGAGAGATTTCTATCTTAAAGAAGTAGACAAAGGCATAGAATAGGTTTTTTTTTATTTTAGTCATTGAGTGTTTACTTCTTGTTTGCATTTTTTTTAGTTTTTGTATTTTATATTATAGAATAGTTGATAGTCCAAATAGTTGTTGTTGCTTGTTTTTATATTTTTTTACTGTATTTTATACAGGATGGAAGTGTCAGCACCACTTTAAATGATTTAACAACTCTATAAAAGCCTAATACAATTAAAAAAAATGTCCTATAAATGAAAAGGTTATTCTGTCAAACAAAAAAAAATAATAAAATTATTGTTGTAATATTAAACCCTATTTGTCAAGAACGACGCATGCACACATGACCTTATCAAAGGGAAACCGCCGCATACGCCTCATTCCGAAATCGAGTCGTAGGTATTGGCGGCAAAGTTCAAAGTTGTTTACCTTTAGTTGTATTTTTGTAGTAGTATGTGTTTTCATTATTAGTATCTATGCGTAACTACGTCACACGAAATACAGATATGCATAAACATCGTGAAATGAAAAAAAAATCCTACGTCTAAACTGTTGCGGTATCTTGATTAATTTTTAATAAAGGTAAGGTTTTAAATATTTTACCCTATATGCAGTTCCTGTAAAAGGAGCGGAAAAATAAATTATTAAAAAAAAGACGTCATCAAACTAAGTCGAAATGAATAATCATTTCTGATTTTTACAAATTTTTATAAATTTCCTATACCTAAAGATCTTTGCTTAGAATAATCATTTGGCAGAAGAGGGAGCTGTCAAATTAAATATTTTTAATATTTCTAAATATTATGAAGAATAATACATAAAATAAAGAAAAAGTATTGATATTGTAACTGATTCTCGAAATGCCTTTAAATATATTATTTAATGCTTTAGCTCGTCATGTGTCTAATGGTTGTTATCCTTTATCGTTATGATCATGAGTAACTCAAAACCTTTTAGAGATTCAGAGGTAACAGAATTAAGAATTTTATATTATACCATCAAAAAGTATCGTTCTAATAAGCTATTTGCCATTAGAAGGTTGTTTATGTTTGGAAAATCGGCAATATTGCTTTGTTTTAACTCGGAGCTCTTCCGAAGAAAATCCAAGACCGCGTCCTATCTTCCTCTTCCCTGTAACTATAAATTGTCATTAGTTTAAAAAGATAAAAACGTAAAGGCACCGCTCCGCTCCTACATCATGAATTCCTACCAGATTACGGCTGCAACAGTCTATTGAACTCTCCGGGACATTTGTGTGTGATCTTTATGATGGTACCTCTTACTTGTTTATATTAGGATTGTATTAGATTGATGATTTGTGAAGTATAATAAAACTCGTCCGTCAGTTAGTGCCTGAACTGTACAGATAAGACTAGTAGAAATTGAAACTTGAATACTACTGAAATTTGAAATTTGGAAAGTTGAAATTTGGCATCTATATAGGTTAGGGAGTGTAGGAGAGCGTGTGAGAAAGAATCTATCTACATAAATTTAGAAATTTTCGGCAAAAAACAGGATTTTCCATTTTATTTTATTTTAGATTGATATCCACATAAATTGTTAGTAACATCTTAAGCTTAAAAACTATTGTTAGTACATGAAACCTAATCAGGTCGCGTGTAGTTTGACCCACCGACCTCTTAATGGCGAGTCCCACCGGTCAACAAATACATTCAGCATTCCACAGGAGGAACCGCGGAGGGGAGCTAATGTGGAGGTGCACTGTTTTCTCATAATAGCATAAAAGTCATCCGTATGCGCCTCCATAAACATGCCCGAGGCACTGCACAGCCGTGGCAGCCCCATCAGTACTCTGAACGCGTTGTTGTACTAGACCCGTAGGTCGCTATTTGCCCGGCGCGTGTAGTCAACCCAAAGGCTGCAAGTGTAAAATGGCTGACAGTATGCTTTAAAGAGAGTTTTTTACTTGATTCGTGCACCTTACAAATCTCCGAGTCAACATGTTGCACCGGACAGACCGCAACCTACGCTCCCGCTTTATGTCAGAATCGTCTTTTAAATTTTCAGTGACCCAGTGGCCCAGGTACTCAAATTTATTTACCCGGTACAGCATTATCCTCCATAGTAATCATTTAGTTTATTTATAGTTCTGAGGTTTTTTCCTCAACAAACTGAAAATACACTTTTTTGACACGGTTTTTTCAGAATTTCATTAAAAAATCATTATTGTCATTTTCTTTATTAGATATTTTTTTTACCTTTTTTTTGTTGAGCTTTTTTTCTTTATTTTCGTAATCACTGATACATTTTTTTTATTTTCTGTCCCCGTATTATAAAAGTGCAGAAATAACTCAATACTTAGCATTCTATGCATTTACCGTGAGGGTGCTGAACCCATTGTGTTGGAGAGGTTAAAACAGTGCCTGAGACTTGTGACCCAAATAAAAGTTTAAAGGACTCCTTCGAAATGTCCATTCCTCTCTTCCACTACTATAGTTGTAAATTGTACTGTATTAATTCAACATTTTTAGTCTGTTCTCAGGTGTGTGTCCAAGGGCTTCATACAACCTTAGCAGCGGCCGCTAACCACCGTAAGTATCGTTCTGTTAATATATTTGTTACATCATGCTATATAGTTAGCTATAGATTGATTGGTTAATTATAACATAAAAAATAATTTAATAAAAACAAAAGTCTCATAAAACCAAAAACAAAATATTTTTGTTTCCTTTCTTTTGGAATCAGTAATAAAGAAAAGTGCATGTAGTAGCAAATACTAAGTATCAAAGTAACTATTAATAATAAATATTACGAAAAACAAAACCATTTTATTTGATGGTCACAGTGTGTCAATAAAAAGCAGAAGAATAATCGTGAATGACGATGTTCCAGAATCTTGCAAAGACAAGACCTACTGCACTATCAAACCAGATGACTATCCTGAGAAACAATTCAACGAAATGTTCAAAGAATATATATGTAATTTTAATTTAACACAAAACTTATAATATTATTATGTAGTTAGATTAGTTCATTTTCTTTTATGTTTTTCTTATAATTTATACATATTTTTCTTAAACTGGACTATTGGTCTTTTTTATACTTAGGGTGTTTTTTATGTATTTCCTTTTAATATAATTTATTTTTTGAATCTGGAAATGGAAATGTTGAAGTATGGTGGAAATGTTGAAGTATGGTGGTACCTTAGGAATTGTATAAAGGAAGCAGCGATAAAGGTATGTGGTAAAGGAAAAAGAGGCTTTAGCAAAAAGTACGACGAATGATGGGATGATGAAGTGCAAGATGCTGTAGAAAGAAAAAAGGAGGCATGGCAGGAATATAAAGCCTCATGTAAGGATAAAAGTATGAGAGAAATAAAAAAAGAGTATAAACTGCAAAAGCACCAGACAAAAGTACTGATAAAAATGAAGTATGAAAAAGCAGAGAATAAAAGAGATGAAAGGTTAACGAAGAACTTCAGGGAAAACACGAAGCTTTTTTGGTCAGAAGTTAGTGTTTCTGGAGGGTGCTGGTTAATCTATAAAGTGAAAAGAGTATTTTCGAAGGACGGTGAAATTCTAGCAGAACACCTACATATTTTGCAGCGATGGGCGGAATTTTACAAGAAGATGTATGTATGTGATGACGCCTCCGTCACAAGTAACAGCGAAATGCTGAGTCTCAATGTAGCTGATGGCGAAATCAGTGTAAAAGAAGTTGAGAATGCAATATGAAGTCTGAACTGTGTCAGTCTACCAAGATGATCAAATATGGTGGGCCACGCGTCTTGGACTTGTTCTGGTTTTTGTGCAATTTATGCTGAAATCAGGCGAGGCCCCAAACGATTGGCGAGGTGCAATCATCCTGCCATTATATAAAGTTTTCTCTGCTTTTATGGACTTGGAAAAAGCGTTTGGCAGAGTTGTAAGAGTGAAATTATGGGAGATACTACCCCGGTACAATGTGAGCCGACCCTTACTGTAGGCTGTAAAATCTCTTTACAGAGATCAATCTGCCTGCGTGTGAGTAGGAGTTGGCTTGTCGCCTTGGTTTGACATCCAATCGGGTGTTAAGCAAGATTGCGTCATGTCAGCTTGGTTGTTCAATTTGTATTTGGATAGCTGTCTCCAAGGAGTGAAACACAACACAACAAAAAGAAAGAACGGAATACAAGATAAGTGTAAATGGTAAGATATTACAACAAGTTAGGAATGATATTCAGTGGAGATGGAAGATACGAGATGGATATGGAAAGGCGTATTGCTGCCAGTAACAGGGTTAACGGAGCCTTAGCTGCATTGATGAGACGACTAAACGTCAGCACAGCTGCGCGTGTGACCGTACATAATGCAGCGTTGGTACCGACGTAGTTATACGGCAGCGAAACGTGGGTATTACAGAAGAAGTATGAAAGAAAGATGAATACTGTGGAGATGCGATCTCTTCGTAGGATATTTGGATTCAGCTTAGCTGAACGAATCTATACACAGAATGGCAGGTACTAGTGAAGATGTCACGGTGAGAATGAAAAAGAACGCGCTCAGCTGATTTGGGCACGTCGAACGAATGAGTGATGAAAGAATGGTAAAAAAGTTTTTTATGGTAAAGTGAGTGGTAAGAGAGGTAGGGGGAGACCTCGGTAAAACCTTGGAAAATATAGTATCAAAGATACTCTAAAGAGGAAGGTCACGTAAAAGACGCATGAGGACCTTCCGTAGGGCATGTATAAAGAGGTTGATGACGGTGGACGAGGCGAAGGAAATATGTAGAGATCGTAGCATTTGGCGCTCCGTTCTCTCTGACTACTCCGCTAGGGATAAAAAGTGAAGCTAAGTTAAGTTAATTTATGTTGTCTTTTAAGTAGTAAGTTTTAACTGTAACTGAAATGTAAAGTCCATGGTAAACTTGGGTTATAATATTTTATATACAACACATTTATTATTGGGCCCACGTAGACTACAAAAAGAGCAACAAATGGCGACACCGGTTCAAAATTGCCAAGAGACGAAGCTTTTGATAGTGTAATGTAATATTTATTATATCTCAAATGTAGTAAAATATGTGTGGTATACCTAGTGAGATCTCTCAAATTATTAAACAATATTTTTTTTAGTGCTACTAACTAATGCTGTGTGCGCTGAATGTGAAGCTGATTTTAATAATACTATAAAATTTTCATGATTTAAATATATATTTATACATTTATCCGATATGATGATTGCTGTTAAGTCAATCATAAATAAAATAAAATAATATTATTAAAAAAATATAATCTTTATTTTATAGTTAAAGTATTAATGAATATCACCAGTTTTTTTTTGAGAGGGAGATAGTAAAGTATTACTCACACGACGTACCCTATTTTTAATTGCAAAACCCAAAATATTTATATCAAAATATGCAATATTTTTAATAGCAATATGTCTAGATAAGACGGTGACGGTGACGGTGACGGGACTAGATATAGGACTGTGTTTTTCCACTTGGTTTTTTATGGTAATGGTGGATGGTTAATTTTAATAAAAATTTATAGTTGAAAAAAAAAATAGACACTATAGGTAAAAATATGAAAACATCATTTCGTCTTTTTACCTGTTAAAGTTATATGTCTAAATTTTAATATTATAATAGATAATATTTTTCCGTTGTTATAATAATATAATCATAATACACACATTATATACAAAACAGTGCAGATGAAGATACGGAAACAAATCGCAAAGTCGGCAACTGGTTTTTTTTTTTCAGAATATATCATTAATTTTTTGAAGCCGTCGTGGGACAGTGATCTGTTTGTATACGCGTCGATTGTGAGCTCGGTGAGTTCCGCTACGTACACTATGATTGAAGAGCCGTGGCCGCTGTAAAGTAAGATTATTACTTAAATCAAATTCCACGACTCCACGCCACGACTCGTTCACTGTCGTTCTCTCTGCGTATCGTGCTTCCCTCTACTTACCATGCTATCTGGGAAAAATCATGAAGCCGTGACAAATATAATCTTTGATTTTTCATACGTACCAGTTATAAAAACTGTATCTCCAATTTGCAATAATATTATTTTTAGCTTATCGCTGTATCCCGCACACAGCAGGGTAGGCAGAGGGAACCTAGTGTTAAGACACTCCGTTCCCCACTTTTTGCCGAATTCTGGAGGCATTGCGTGTTGAGTGGCAGAACTCAACGCCGCGCTTAACCTCGACACCAGAGCGAAGAAATGGAAATATAAATTTAAGTAAATATTTCCTCTCCTCGAGTGGGGATCGAACCCACAACCAGTCGGTTTTGCAGTCACACCTCGTGCCGCTGCGCCACGACCGGCCTCATTATCATAAATATAAAATTATGTATAATAGCTTAAACACTTGGAGGTCATCACGTTTTTTGTTTTTCCTTCTCGTGTAACTCATTTTGGTATCTATAAATGTAGTTGGTCTGAAATAGAACATTGTTCTTTTTCTTAAGCAATTAATTTAATTCCGTACCTCAGTATAAAATAATTATCAGTATACATTAATCATAATTCTCAATAAAAAATCATTGTTCATTAATCTAGAGAAAACCGGCCGGAACAGGTGAATAGGAAGGGCGTGGTGTTCCACCATGACTACACCAGACCTTAATTATCTATAGCGACGGAGCTAAAATTGAGAGCTTGGTTGGGATGTGTTGATGCATCCTCCGTATAGCCCTGACCTTGCTCCATATGCAGATTTCCACCTGTTTCGGTCATTGCAGAACCCTTTAGGAAACATAAAGCTAACCTCAAAAAGACACTGTGAACATTACCTGTCAGATTTTCTTAATCAAAAATCTCAAATTTCTACAGGAATGGGATTTTTGTACAAATTCATGGCATTACCCATAAGATGGCAACAAGTCATCGAACAAAACAGTACTTACATATTATAAATAAAAAATTATACATAAAAAAATCCTTTGTATGAACAATACGAAAATACTTTTGTCATGACCTTATATGTGGGAAGTGGAGTGTCAACACTCGGCTGCCTCTGCCTACCCTGCTCCATGCGGGATACAGCGTGAAGGTGAATTCTGGTGTACAATGATTTTCTTCAAACGTTTGTGCCACATGTTTGTTTCAACGTATCACAAAATAAAGGTGATGCTTAAAAGCTTTTTATTTGACCTTTGGAAATTATTATACTCATACCTACGGAGAAATTTATATGTACATTTATATTTCAAAGAATTACTTTTGCCCTAGACGGAATATTTAAACGGTTAAAGTAAACATATATTATATAATACATCAATAATTATAATTAATTATAAACACAATTTGCGTGATGCAAATGACGTACAAAAGCTCTTAGATTGTTATAGTCACTATGTAAACGCGACAATTGTATTATAGGTTCGATTCCCAGTTGGTGTATTATTTTAAATTCCACGCCTTGATAGGAATGCTCCTGCGCCATGACGGCCTGCATTTTAATAAAAAAATTAGGTTTAAATTTAAACTTTTTTTCGCTTTACGGATGAACAGCACGGTAGGTAGTAACTTAGTTTCCCCACTTTCATCCCGAACATGAGACATTATGTATTCAGTGGTAGAGCTAAGAGGTGGTGTGGCGCTTCGTCTCGCCAAAAGATAAGGGTTGTTCCACTGTGTCATAAATCTGAGTTCAATTTAATTAAAGGAGGTTTATCATAAATTACGTCACACTTTAAGGGGGATGGAGGGGGTAGACAACTTGTGACATTACGTGAAGAAGTGGTAGGTAGGGGCCCCGTAACATTATCAATAAAAACGGTAAAAAAATCATATATGTTGTATTTGTACCGCACTTTCTCTTCTTATCAAGGTGTGAAATTCAAAATAATACATTCCCCAATTGAAAAATAAACCTCCAACTGTCATGTTTACATACTGACTATAACACTCCAATAGCACTTGCATCACACAAATTGGTTTTATAATTATAATTATTAATATATATTTTACTTTTCCAGTGTTAGGACTACGTCATCACACAAGTGACTATCTTACTACGTAACAGAATAAATAGAATTCTTAGGAATATAAATATACGTATAAATTTCTCTGTAGGTATGATGACTGCAATAATTTCTATTTTACCAACACCATGGTCAAATTACGCGGGATTACATACAGCTCAAGCATTTCGTTCGTCTCATACGGGGAAGGAAAATGCTTTGATTACCTCAAAGTGACGTTTTAGTGCTTATTCACAAAATTTAAAATCTATGAATTGTACTGTTTTGTTATAAGAATAAATTTTAATTTAATATTCGATAACTAGTAATTAATTTACGTACCTCCATATATTTTTCTAGGCTAAAAATAACGAAACCTTGAAGAGAATTTAAAATTATATTGACCTTAAATGAAATTATACTGACCTGATAATTACTTAGTCATCTTTCATCTTCGATCAACTATATACTAGATAACAGATTGCATACAAATACGGCTTAAAAATATGGCACCAGTCAATATAAGCAAAAATTCATAATATAATTACACTCAGACTTATGAAAAAGATCATATCAATATACACAAACCTTATATCAGTGTGTTAAGGCTTAGTTTCGTATTGCGCGTAATGGATATAAAACATTTTACTCCTAATCTATCTATCTATCTATTTTTTCTTTCAACTGTTTTTAACCCTCTGCGACTGACGTGATTTTCCCATAGACACCGCGAAATATAAAATTAGGCTTATTACCATTGATTTTCAAATTCAACGCGTCGTCGGATAGTTTGTGACAGGTGGTCGGAGGAAGTAAGGAAACGGGTGCATAGAGGCAGAAAGTTTCCACGAGAGTACTATGTCAACGTTAACACCGTACCATCTAAGTAAAATGGTTATATTTTAATACTGTCTCTATTTTAGATTATGTGTGTTTTTTGTATTATATCCCGTTATTTTAAAATTTTATTTAATTTACCTAAATTGCATACATTTATACTAATATTAAAAATAAAAATATAAAATTTTGCTTTTAAAGAATAGTCAAAACCTATAGACTTTTTTCTCATAATCAAAAAATGGAAAATAATACTACCACGTCAGTATAATCATAAAAATTAAACCACGTCAGTCGCAGAGGATCAAAGTTCATGATATAAAATAGAATATAAAAAGTCATGCAGTTGCTTTGTTGATAATAGGTTGACAGGTGTAGTAAATTAAATAAATATAAGTCTTTTATTTTTGGTAAAATTTATTCTTAAAAAATCTTAACTATTACAGTTTAATATCAGCTTACTCACGTGCGGATACTGGATCACGATGCTCATGATTAAGGGGTCCGAAACTAGTCAAACGACACTCGACAACCGTACATTACTAAGCCTCACGTATTAAACGATTAATTTTTTTAAGAATTACCTTTCAATAAATTAAAAATTCAAAATGGGGAACGGAAATGTCTTAACACAAGTTAAAGAAAGTAAGTAAAGTCTTAAAACTTTATATATATAGCTGTAGCATAGGGGACCTAGGAGAGGTCCCCTGTGCCACAGCTATATATATAAAGTTTTAATATTCTAAATATTTATATCTTGGGTGACAATGAACTGACAGTGCAGAGAGAAATGGGTGAGTAGGAAACCTATAAAACAAAATAAATATTTTAAAAAAATACGAAAACTACAACTACAAAAAATCAAAACAAATGCTTCTTTTAGTTCAGACTTCCCAATATTCGTAGTCGCAAATATTGGCGAAATGAAAAAATATTTCTACTTAATTATTTAATACTGATTTTATAAAGCACATTGAAGCATTTTAGCACGTCTGCATGTTGGCTGAGGTTGCACCATACTAAATTCAAATAAGAACACAAAATTTTTGGTGCTCTTATTTCTCGGGCCGTTTTTTAGACTATAATCCTTAATCTAGTTTATAGTTGATCGAAGTCTTTCATTAATTATTTCATTGACTTTTCGTTTATTTTATGTTTCATAATGAAACTTTCAATAAACTAAATATAAATACCATAATTAAAATATCAAATTAATAGATATTTTTTTTTAGCGACGACGACCACCTACCTTTTTCCTTATTTAATATTTCAGCTGCATTTAAATAATCTTGTCGACATTTATAAAAACTATATATTTATATTTTATTCTAGCGTTCTGTATTACGTACAATCAAATATCATGTTATATTACGTACTAAACGATAGCTCTTATGTACCTACCAACATAATATATCAGTTCGGTAATTGACTTTGCGTAACTAACGTGACCTTTTATTTAACCAATAATTTAATCTAATGCCACTGCATATACTATAAGCTAAAACCATATAGAATAAGGATTTTTTTTTTATTGTTATTAATTCATTTAGTCCATTTTAGGCCATCGTGACGAAGTACAGGGTGCGGCACATAGATTTCCCCTCTTTTGGAAATAATTAAAATTAAAACCTTTTGACATAAATTCAAATATTTTTTATTGAAATATAGTGCAAAGAATGCCATTTACAATAACACATTACATTAACGAGTTTTGAACAATACATTAATCAGGTGACGGCCTCCATCGTTGCACTCTGTAAGCCTCTCCCGAAAATTTTCCATTACTCTGCGAATCATCTCGGGTGGAATGGTAACAACCTTAAGAGCTTCCATGTTTCGAGGGCGATGTTGAAAGACCTTGGCTTTGAGATATCCCCACAGGATGTCAAGTCCGGTGACCGTGGACCGGCAGAGATAACCTAGTGTTAAGACACTCCGTTCCCTACTTTCAACTCAACGCCGCGCTTTGCCTCGACACCAAAGCGAAGAAATGAAAATATTTCATTTCCTCGAATGGGGATCGATCCCACAACCAGCCGATTTAACAGTCACTGGTCTCAATTATTATATAATAATAAATATTTTTTTATCTTTTGCCTGTAATAATACCATGTGCGGCGTTTGGCTCCGCCGTTCAACATGTCTATGAATTAGACAAAGAATGTAGAAGTATAATATCGCGTCAATGCAGCTAAGGCATCGCTACTCTTACCGGTAGCAATACTCCTTGTCCATATCCATTGTTTTTATCTTCCATCTTCCATCTACTAAAAAAACAAAAGAGGAAAAAGTGAAGAACGTTGTGTCTTGACTCATAGGTTCAGGAAAAAGCGAAAAACTAAAAAAAAACACCCTAACAAAACGTAACATCCAAACAAATTAACGTTGTATATATCTACTTATTGCACGTTATAACAGAAAATAAATTGAGTTAATTCATTATTTTTTTATGTCTGTCTGTGTCATTATCTCTGCACAATGTATAAAAACGTACGGAAGTTGCCGTTGCCAGGTGAATAACTTTTTTAAAGTTAACCTAGCAAGACCAACTAGTAATGCCCGATTTTAGAAAAACATCGATGCATCGATGTCAATATCGGAGGTAAAGCATCGATGTTCGATAAAATCGAAAGACAAAATTGATGTTAGTCAACATCGATATTTTTTTACACATATCGTCATCAACAAATAAAAAACCAGACGCGTTTCCGTACAGAATCTGTCGCGCTTCCGTCCAAAGATTGGAGTTCTAGAGATTTTTCTGAAATTCAAGCTTGCCTTAGCCAGAGCCCTTTTATCTGATACTTCACTTGAACTAGCGACTTTAATACCAAATCTTGCTCCCCTTTTAAGGCTTCTCCTTCTTTCTCTTCCGATCCTTTTTAGGATTTAACCACAAATCTATGATTTTCAGTTTTTTTTTCTGAATTAGTACTAGTTGAGGCCGGTCGTGGTGCAGCGGCACGAGGTGTGACTGCAAAACCGACTGGTTGTGGGTTCGATCCCCACTCGAGGAGATTGAAATATTTACTTAAATTTATATTTCCATTTCTTCGCTCTCGAAGTCGTCGTCTCGTCGAGGTTAAGCGCGGCGTTGAGTTCTGCCACTCAACAGGCAATGCCTCCAGAATTCGGCAGAAAGTGGGGAACGGAGTGTCTTAACACTAGGTTCCCTCTGCCTACCCTGCTGTGTGCGGGATACAGCGTGAGGCTAATTTAATTTAATTAAATTTTTAACTAGTACTATCTGTAGATGAAAGCTGCCAAATTTCTTAATTGTAGGTCAACCGAAAGTATCTTATTAAATTTGATTTCCTTTATAGTATCAAAATATGCGTTTTTTTGCGATATAAACGGCCATATCTCTTTTAAAGTAAATGTAAAAATACGTTTTTTTTTTCACGAAATCATGAGGCCTTAGATCTGAGTATATGGTTTGAATTTCAACTTGACATCTCCAACCTTTCTTGGGTATTGGCTGACAAGCAGACGGACGGACAACAAAGTGATCTTGTAATGGTTCCTCTTTTTTTTAAAGGTACGGAACCCTAACACATACTATATGACACGAAATTTTAATTAAAACAAAAATCAAGAAAGTTATTGAAGTTTTAAAACATTAGGGCGTGAAAACACATTATTTGTTCCAATACTTTTTGTAGCGGCGTTGAGTTCTGCCACTCAACACGCAATGCCTCCAAAATTCGGCAGAAAGTGGGGAACGGAGTACACTAGATTCCCTCTGCCTACCCTGCTGTGTGCGGGATATAGCGTGAAGCTAATTTAATTTAATTTTTTAATTTACTTTTTGTCAATTGACTATAAAACTAATATAATAATTTTAAAAGTACGTGTAGTGTACGTCAAATATCGTGTATGTGTTCCTGCTGACATTGGTGTTACGATGTTTTATTTAATGCAATATCTATGTTAAAACATCGATATTTCACTGCTAACATCGATATTCATCGAAGATCGATGATCATCGAGCATCTCTAACTCCAACACCTTAAAAATCGAAATGTGTATAGTTTTGTCTACAAAACTAGACAAATATACATATATATTATAAAAAAAAACTGTTCAAACTCAGATCTAAACAAACTCACATTGTTGCTACTCATTAGGTACTCAGTTAAATGGCCATTCTTTTTTTAATATTTTTTTTAAATGGAAAGGTTTCTTCTAAATAGTTCATTAAACCTTGTATAAAACGACCTTTTACGCTACACTAAATTATTATAAAACATCTTGTGATTGCTTAATTAAAAATACAGAGAGAGAACGGAGTGTCTCCTAGAAGGGAGACGTTGATGAGAAAAGACATACGAAAATATTATTATAGGTTTCTTTCCACATACAATAATATTTTGGTATGTTTTATAAGTAAATAATAATATTATTTATTTTTAAATACTCGTAGTGTGTTTTTATTTTTTTTTATTCTATTTTAGATCACAAATATATGACTAACATAAATTTACGTAGATTCAATGTTTTTGTTGTATTATTTCCCTATTTAATGCTACTTATTATTGAATCTATAAATATATATCCACTTTTTATTACGCCTTAAGTCAAACCCCCAAAAAATCTTATTTCCTGATAAGTACTACATCCATTTTACTTTATTAATTACAATTATTTCAACAACAATAGGTACATCGTTATAAAGTCGTCATTTACGTCACTTAAAATACGTTACGCGGAATTATAAACATATTACTAAGTATTTACAATAATAACTCACTCATTTCTTGTTAGTGTAAAAGTTGAGTTTGTAAATAATTCGTTTATGAGTACAGTAGGTTTTTATTAGAATGTTCTTTTAATTATATAATATATATTTTACCGGAATTGTATGAAGTCTAGTAATTGTATACAACTCCTGCGAAATGTAAAAAATATTGTTTTAAATATGATTTAATACATACATTCTAGGAGGTATATACATTTCCAAGGAATTGTATATAATTTAAATTTCGTTTTAGGAAATGTATAAAATTTCAAAAATCATAAAAGATTTCTGTAATAAAACACGTTGTTGAAAAGACAATATTTTTTATTAAGGCACTCGTTGAGGCAATCAGGTAACACTCATAGGTTAAAATGAAATATCTTCATATTATCTTACTAATTAAAATTATGCTAGGTTAGGTTAGTTTTGTTTTAACTTAATTCGGCAGAAATTCAATGCCTACAGAGTTCGTCAGATAGTCAGGAACCTAACCTGCATACCCTACATGAGATGAAAAAAAAACTATTTACGTTTAAATATTCCCAAAAAGTATTTCATGAAAGTAGTGTGATTTTATTTGAGTTACCATTTATAACGTTTTAACGTTATCTTGAACTACAAAATGAGCGTTGACGTACAAAACCGCAATTTGACCTCACTAAATATTTGTTAACTTACTATTGACATTTAGTGCTTATTAAAAATTGCTTAATTGCGAAAATTAAAATAAACTATGCAGTTGGATAATATTAGGAATAAATAAAAAAGTGTAGTCAACGTAGCTTCTGCCTATAAACGTGACGGTTGTGGGTTCGATGTCCACTTATTATTTTTTCGTTTCTTCGCTCTGGTAACGAGATAAAGTGCGACATTGAGTTCAGACAGTTAACACGGTTAAAAATTGGGTATGTTAGCAATAGGTTCCCTCTGGGTATATGCGGGATACAATGTGAAGCCATTTTTTTGTTTTTTTTTTGTATAAAGAATAACAAAGATTTAAAAGCGCCGATTTTAGCGCCTTAACCTACCAAAACGGAAAACAACGAAATAGGCATAATCGTAGATCAAGCAGGTGAATCCAAAACAATGTAATAAAAAAAATACATATATTTTAAATAACAATAATACGAATATCCCACATACAAGTATACACATTAAGAAAAATACTGCATTTGCATAATCATTTAGGTTTTTCCTTATTTCCGTCAACAATTGCAAGTTAAAATATACATAATAAAACCCGATGATACTACTCTTTGAGTACTTTGAATATCAGTGACACTGTGACGTCATAGGTTGTTAACCTACGCAACCTAAGACTAGACTCAGCCACCTCATCCAGTTATGCGTAGACAAGTACCTTGTATAAAATTATCCTATTGCAAATTGATTTATTATTTACTTAATAAATGAATACATTTGTAAATTGAATAGACGAGCAGATATACCATAGATAAGAACTCAGAGGAGTTGAAAAGTCTGCATATTTTTCTACGATCCATGGCATATTATTACAAACATAATATAAATTTAGCTTCACGTAGGTCCCGTAGGTAGTATCCTGTATACAGTAGGGAAGCAGAGGAAATTTAGTGTTAAGACACTCCGTTCTCCATTTTTCCGCCGAATTCTGGAGGCATTGCGGGTTGAGCGGAGGAAATGATCGGCGCGCTTTGCCTTGATACCAGAACGAAAAAAATTAAAAAAGAAATATTTCTTATAATAAGAAATCTTTGATTTTCACGATTATTACACATTTTAAATGCAATTATTTTAACCGTAAGATTATACATTTTGGAAACCCGACGTTTCGAACACTTTGCAGTAGTCCGTGGTCGCGAGTAGACTGAGGTGGCATTCGTCTGTCAGTTGAATTGAAGTTGAATATTTCTTTTTCTCCAATGGGGGTCGAACCCACAACCAGTTTACAGTCACACACTTGGGACCCTGCGCCACGACTGGCTTCTTAGTATAATTAATATCATTGTTGAAATTTCGAAATCAAACACCTATAAAATGTGGTTTTAAAAAAAATGTCTAATAATTTGAATAATCAAAATGTATTGCCATCTCTCATCTAAAGTGAAATGCAATAGGAGGATCTTTACGTTAATCGTAAGGTTCAAGAGTCAATAAAATTTTATATTCAATTTTATCACAAGAAAGTAGACAAGATACACAGATAAGATTTTTAGTAAATGATTTAATTATATTAGTTAACAGCGCTGCTTGTCGAAGTTACTTAGTTAGTTAGTCAGTCAGTCAGTCAATAAGCCAGTCAGCCAGCGAGCCAGCCAACCAGGCCATGCCTGTTTGAGTGGCGACAAGATAATGCCTGTTTGAGTGGCGGAACTCAATGCCGCGTATTGCTTTGTTATAATAATATTATAATAACAATAATTCTTTCTCCCTAGTTAGAATCGAACCCATAGCCGTCGCGAACACAATCACACTCTTATGTCACTGGGTCACGACAGCCTTAAAGAACACATTTATTTATATTAATTAAAAAAAATATCCTATGAAATTATAATACTGCTTAAATTTATTAAGTGAATGGAAGAAAATGTTGTTGTTCTTTATTTTTAGTTCAATTAACACTAATGACTTCGCCAAAAATAATATGACGTTCTAAAAATAGTCATAAATAAAAAACAATGTTTCGTTTAAACACAAAATGACTTGCGTTGCGCACGACATGTAAGCGTTCAGAAAGCTCATTTTCGACCTCTTCTTAAAACGACATAATTCCTTGTTGCCTAGCAACGATTGCTTAGCGACAGTTGTTATTAATATGGGAGAATAAATTACATGTCAATTCGAAATGTATTTTAATATTTTAGTATATATCGAGAATATTACAAATATGAGAAAAAAAGTTACCTATGTTCATCCGAAGACCTTCAAGTATCTATATATGAGCATTTTATCACAATTAAATTAGTGGTTTGGCCCTGATTGCGTAAAAGACAGACAGACAGACAGAGTTACTTTGGACAGATGTTTATTTTCATAATCTGGACATCTACTAAGAAGCGATTTTGAAAAATTTTAACCCTAAAGGAATGAAATAGAAGTTGAAAGTTTGTATCGTTTTTTTTTAAAATCGGGACCGATTTTTATAAAATTTGAAATTCAGACTCTTAAAAATATTTCATTGAACACGTGTTTCGAAAGGATTTGAAAGTTTGTATGGATTTTTTTTAAATCGCCATCGATTTTTATAAAAATTTTAATTCAGACTGTTAATAATATTTTATTGAACACTTATTTCGTGGTTTTTCTAAAATTCACCTCTAACGGTCCAAATAAGCGTGCGAAGCTGCGGACGCCTACTAGTATTACATATTTATCCTAATAAAATATTTGAGTAGGAAGCACTAACATCGGACATCTATTTTGTTAAATGATTAATCTTTGTTATAATCTATGGACACCGAAGCTTATTTTACAAAGCAAAAGGGAGCAGCTGTATATAAATTAAATTAAATAACAAAAACCCTCGTTGTGCGATGAGAATGTGCACTTGGATGAATAACAAAATGCATGCATCGTTTAATTTTTTTTTAATGCAATTTATAATACAAAATGCAACACTGCCTTGATTCAACTGTCGAGAAAATAAAAGCAAAAAATTCTGGAGGAAAGTGGATTTTGATATTCAAAATCTTCTTCATAATCTTTTTGACTCCACAATGTACACGCACTGAGTTAGACTATAATGTATCATAACATTTTTCAGTTTAAAATTGGGATTTAGGGTATCCCTCACATAGCTGGGTAGGCAGAGGGAACCTGAGAAGCTAGTGGGTTAAGAAACTCCTTTCACATTAGGACACTTTCGTTCCCCACTTTCCGTCTAATTCTGTGTATTGCGTATTGAGTGGCGGAAGTCAACGCCGCGACGCGCCTTGCCTGTACGTATAATATAAAAAATTAAATTAAATCAAATCAGAGTGAGTTCGATCCACTCGAAGAAATGAGATATTTATTTAAATTTATTTTCATTTCTTCGTTCTGGTGTAGACGCAAAGCCCGGCGTTGAGTTCCGACACTCAACACCAGAACACGGCGGAAAGTGGGGAAAGGAGTGTTTTAACACTAGGTTCCCTCTATAATATATTTTTTACCAAAAAGTCTTTGTTTCTTCTTTAAACTTATGTTTACAATAATTCCAAACGATGCTTATATACCAATTTCGTTAATTATTTCCTGATCAGAAGTAAAATTTCATTACGTTCCTTATGAACTTGAAATCTCATTAATTTCAGAAGTCAAATAAAAGTTCTTTTCTGGTTCCAGTGGCTGAAAAAAACACTTCATACAATATTTGTAGCGTTTTCAAAGTGTTCTTCTATAGGAAAAAATTACGTACAAAAATTCACAAGATCTATAAAAAAATCGAACTTAGTGGAATTTGAGCTCGCGCCTCTTCAATGGTCTCTAAAGAGGTACGCTTTTGGTTTGCTCTAAACAAATTAGTTAATCAAATTCTATTTGAAATAAAATTATAATTTAGTAACAAAACAAATCCGACCTAACCAGATCCTATTACAGGAACCTAACCAAACTGTTATCAAACTACCCTTGTAGTGCATTATTTCCAATATATAAAAGGACATGTACCTGACTGACTGAGGTAAGACGCACGCACAGCAGTAACCGCTGATAGTAGAAACGTGAAATTTGGACAGATGTTTATTTTCATAATCTGGACATCCACTAAGAAGGGATTTTGAAAAATTTTAACCATAAAGGGATGAAATAGGGGTTGAAAGATTGTATGNATTCATATATATATATATATATATATATATATATATATATATATATATATATATATAATGAAAATAAACATCTGTCCAAATTTCACGTTTCTACCATCAGCGGTTACTGCTGACTACTGATGGTAGAAACGTGAAATTTGGACAGATGTTTATTTTCATAATCTGGACATCTACTAAGAAGCGATTTTGAAAAATTTTAACCCTAAAGGGATGAAATAGGGGTTGAAAGTTTGTATGGAAAAAAAATTTAATCTGTACCGATTTTTATAAAATTTGAAATTCAGACTCTTAAAAATATTTCATTGAACACGTGTTTCATGGTTTTTTATAATTCACCCCCTAAGGATGCAAATAAGGAGTTGAATGTTTGTATGGAATTTTTTTCAATCGCCATCGATTTTTATAAAAATTTTAATTCAGACTGTTAAAAATATTTTATTGAACACTTATTTCGTGGTTTTTCTAAAATTCACCTCTAACGGTCCAAATAAGGCGAAGCTGCGCACGCCTACTAGTATTACATATTTATCTTAATAAAATATTTGAGTAGGAGGCACTAACATCGGACATCTATTTTGTTAAATGATTAATCTCTGTTATAATCTATGGACACCGAAACTTATTTTACAAAGCAAAAGGGAGCAGCTGTATATAAATTAAGTTAAATAACAAAAACCCTCGTTGTGCGATGAGAATGTGCACTTGGATGAATAACAAAATACATGCATCGTTTAATTTTTTTTAATGCAATTTATAATACAAAATGCAACACTGCAACACTTGATTCAACTGTCGAGAAAATAAAAGCAAGAAATTCTGGAGGAAAGTGGATTTTGATATTCAAAATCTATATCATCTTCTTCATAATCTTTTTGACTCCACAATGTACACGCACTGAGTTAGAAAAATGTTATGATAATGTATCATAACATTTTTCAGTTTAAAATTGGGATTTGGGGTATCCCTCACATAGCTGGGTTGGCAGAGGGAACCTGAGAAGCTAGTGCGTTAAGAAACTCCTTTCACATTAGGACACTCTCGTACCCCACTTTCCGTCTAATTTTGTGTATTGCTTATTGAGAGGCGGAAGTCAACGCCGTGACACGCCTTGCCTGTACGTATAATATAAAAAATTAAATTAAATTAAATCAAATCAGAGCCAATCGTGGCGCAGGGGCACAAATGTGTGAGTGTGAACGCGACTAGTTGTGAGTTCGATCCACTCGAAGAAATGAAATATTTATTTAAATTTATTTTCATTTCATTTTTTAACAAAAACTCTTTATTTCTTCTTTAAACTTATGTTTACAATAATTCCAAACGATGCTTATATACCAATTTCGTTAATTATTTCTTGATCAGAAGTAAAATTTCATTACGTTCCTTATGAACTTGAAATCTCATTAATTTCAGAAGTCAAATAAAAGTTCTTTTCTGGTTCCAGTGGCTGAAAAAAACACTTCATATAATATTTGTAGCGTTTTCAAAGTGTCCTATAGAAATAGGAAAAAATTACGTACGAAAATTCACAAGATCTATAAAAAATTGAACTTAGTGGAATTTGAGCTCGCGCCTCTTCAATGGTCTCTAAAGAGGTACGCTTTTGGTTTGCTCTAAACAAATTAGTTAATCAAATTCTATTTGAAATATAATTATAATTTCGTAACAAAACAAATCCGACCTAACCAGATCCTATTACAGGAACCTAACCAAACTGTTATCAAACTACCCTTGTAGTGATTATTTCCAATATATAAAAGGAGATGTACCTGACTGACTGAAGTAAGACGCACGCACAGCAGTAACCGCTGATAGTAGAAACGTGAAATTTGGACAGATGTTTATTTTCATAATCTGGACATCCACTAAGAAGGGATTTTGAAAAATTTTAACCATAAAGGGATGAAATAGGGGTTGAAAGATTGTATGGAAATAAATTTAAATTGGCCCCGATTTTTATAAAATTTTAAATTCAGACTCTTAAAGGTATTTCATTGAACACGTGTTTCATTGTTTTTTAGAATTCACCTTAAAGGTTGAAATAAGGTGTTGAAATTTTATATGGAAAAATCTTTAAATCGCCACCGATTTTTATAAAAAATTAAATTCAGACTGTTAAAAATATTTTATTGAACACGTGTTTCGTGGTTTTTTTTAGAATTCACTCCTAAGGGTGCAAATAAGCGGGCGAAGCCGCGCGTGCCCTCTAGTTTCCAATAAAAAAGAATTATCGATATCGGTTGGCGTGATATTGATTTATTCGATTTCAATTGTTATCCAATATGTATAATATTGTTTTGATTATTTGGTAATGATACGTTTTTCGGTACCTTGCATGTAATTCGAGAAATATATATGGGAATTCTGATATATACAATATATCCGAATTCCCATATATATATATTTGTGACTTATGTATATTTAGATGAATGTATATTTGTATGATATATGTATGACTTAGTGAGTAATATTGTGAACTTTGTTCTTACTGTACCGTAACATAGTTAATAATTTTATCCTTCCGCTTAATTCGATTGCCTTTCATGGAAATGCAATCGAATGTAGAATGTATTTTAGGAAATTTTCGAGAAATTTTAACTAGAAATTAGAAATTAGTCATTTAATTAATTTATTAATTTCTAGTGAGCATTCAATAACATATTAAATTTAAGAATTAGTACGTTTCAGGATATAGAGTCATTATTTGGAACGACAGCCTAAGTAATACAGTACATTTTTTTGGCTTCGCTTTTTTAGATAGGATGAAAGAGGAAAACACCTAATTTACCTAAGATAGATCAAATTGAAATAAAATAAAATAAATAAATAAATTAGCTTCACGCTGTATCCCGCACACAGCAGGGTAGGCAGAGGGAACCTAGTGTTAAGACACTCCGTTCCCCACTTTCTGCCGAATTCTGGAGGCATTGCGTGTTGAGTGGCAGAACTCAACGCCGCGCTTAACCTCGACACCAGAGCGAAGAAATGGAAATATAAATTTAAGTAAATATTTCATCTCCTCGAGTGGGGATCGAACCCACAACCAGTCGGTTTTGCAGTCACACCTCGTGCCGCTGCGCCACGACCGGCCTATAATAGATCAAATTGGGTCTAAATTAAAAGGTCAACAGACGAACGGACGAACGGACGAGCAGACGCGCAAACACGCAGACGAGCAGACGAGCAGACGAGCAGACAAGCAGACAAATAGACAAAAAATCCAAAATTGCTGGAAATGAATTTTGTTAGTTATGCGTGAACACCTTGGCATTGTTTTTAAATGTTTTCAATGTATGTACAGAAACGACTTTTCTATAGATTTATTATAAATATAGGTTATCGAACACTCATCAGTAATGACTAAAGCGAGATCAATTTTCAATGCGAGATCAATTCAATTCAACGATTGGCTATTTGTTGTATGTGTTATAGCGTAATATTTTTCTTAAACGTATACAGTAGATATATATAAAGACTTCGAACTAATTAAAATACATTTATTGTAAAGTATATTTTAAGATGGCCAGGATTACAGAGATGATTTTTTTGTCTTTATTGGTAAGTAATGATTACCTATAATTCTCATGTATATAGATATTTTTATGAACCTTACTTTTTATTTAGTTTTATTTATTTTTTCTTTTATTTTTTCTCTTTGTCTTCATTTTTAAGTTATGTAATGTGGATGGAATAGTGATTTGTCATTCTATTTCATATAATGATATTTTTTCATTTTTTTTTACTTTTATAATATTTTTTTCGTAAATATAAAAAAAGACTGCAAAGAAAAACAGTACAGAATCTTAAAAAATTACACTAATTTAAGTAGGACAGATGTTATAAATTCTGATATCATTAAACTACGTCGAAATGATTATACACTTTTTACGTATTGTATCATCGCATCGTTAGCTGTTAAATTAAATAATTTAAAAAAAAATTAAATTAAATCAACTTCACGCTGTATCCCGCACACAGCAGGGTAGGCAGAGGGAACCTAGTGTTAAGACACTCCGTTCCCCACTTTCTGCCGATTTCTGGAGGCGTTGCGTGTTGAGTGGCAGAACTCAACGCCGCGCTTAACCTCGACACCAGAGCGAAGAAATGGAAATATAAATTTAAATAAATACACGTTAAATAATTTTAATATTTCTAAATACATAACTCAAACCCTTTTAGAGATTCAGAGGTAACAGAATTAAGAATTTTATATTATACCATCAAAAGGTATCGTTCTAATAAACTATTTGCCATCAGAAGGTTATTTAAGTAACTGGAAACTCGGCAATATTGCATTGTTATAACTCGAAGCTCTTCCGAAGAAAAACCAAGACCGGTACTTCTTAAAACAAAATAACAAAGTGGGAATAACTCTCTGAGAAAAATGATTGCTTTTAATGAAAAGAATTGAAAATTTTCAAGTTGACTTTAAAGTACCCAGCAGCATATAATGTACTCGTATATATGTAAGGCTCAAAGCACCAAATTTACTAACATCAAAAAATTACAAAATTAAAATAAAATTACAACTCAGAACTCACTTCTATTTTTGTACGCACCTATAAAAATAATAGGAGATAATATTTTGCACCACTTTTGCAGTAGCAAGGTTGAAGGTTGAAGTACAATCCGAATGAGTTTTTCTACTTAGCTATTATCATGTTATATTTTTAATTAAGTGACTTTTCACATCATTGATAACTACAATCCAATCAACATAAATGTGAAATGAGAGAACTTTAATATTTAGTAATGTAGAATTTACAAAAGAAACGGAGATACATAATATATTTATGTACGTATAAGTAAATGACTAAAGATAATAAAAGAACGTTTATGGTAAAGATTTTTAAAAAAGGAATATTCAACAAAGATTCAATGCTTAATGAATTTAATTAAATAACGAACAACAAATCTGTATATTTCATCAACATATTCATCTTTATAGACCTTGAATTAATAATTTATATGCAGATATTTAAATATATATTATTTTGAGTTATTAAAAGTATATATGGACATGTGACAGCCACTCTCAGAGACGTCAATTAGAGTTAAACTGCCAGTAAGTAGGTCGATTTGTATCTACATATAAGTCCCAATATAACGTAATTTAAGTACTAATTGACGCGTTGATTGTGGCCACAGATAAATAAAAAATACTAACATTCACATTGTCCATTTCGTCTATTTTTTTAAAATAGGTTATTAACAAATTGTTAGTTAATTTAAGGTAAATAATATAAAATATATAATTATTAGTTAATTGCATTATAATTTATAAATAACATCGAATAGATAACTCTATACATTACTTACATGAACCATTAATAATCGATTATAAATGATTTATTTGAACAATTAATCGAATCAGTTCCCCTCCTTACATATTAAAGTTCTTTTAATTATTATCACAAAATGCATTACCTAAGGTGGTCAGTCGGCCACTTAGCGTCTTGCCATCGCCAGTCGTCACTCGGATACAGTAAGAGTCGATTGTGTTATCGATGAAAACAACGCGTGTGTCTTAAAAATGATAAAATGTTAAAACAATATCAATGCAGTGTATAAAAAAGAACATGTTGTAGTTCAGATATGGCCTGGATAGTGACGTGCATCGTTTTGGTTTCCCTGGTTAGTAGATTTTAATGATAAATGAAATATATATGTATATATTTTAAGTTTATAAGATATAGCGGACCTTCATTGTGGGAGGAACTCCTTATATAGATCTTATTTCCTGTTTAACATATAAATATGTGAAGTTTGATGATATTTCCTGCATAAATATATGTATAAGTAAATATTTTAATATTTTTGTCTTTAAAAATGTTATAAAAGCACTATGTAGAGTTATTTTTTATAAGCGAAACTAATTATTATCGTGTGTGAAAAATTAATTAACAAACGCTGGTAACAGGTTTTGTATTAATATCATAAGCGTGTTTCTGTACACAGTTTACTGCAATTTACATATCGCATAATTTATATTTATACAATATTATTTATATTGACTCTATCATTTATTCGATTGATTCGATCATCTTCTATTTGAGACAAATCAAATTGGACCCGACCATTGTTGGTTTAAAATTAAATTAGCTTGTAATTTTAATAAAAGAACAATAAAAATATATAATATTATTACGTATAGTATAATGTATAGTAGTATTACTAAAACGTAGTTCTACAGATATTTGATTACTCATCAATATTATAAAAACTATTTTTATTTTTTTGTAGCGTATTATATTATCAATTAATTACAGTACAATAAAGTGATAAATCCAAATTAAGGTTAATTTCCTCAATCACTTTCTAAAGCGACACCGCGAAAGTAAAAGTGACTTTCTTTCTATACCTATATCGTTAGCGTGTCCATTGGTTTGATTAAAAAAATATTTTTCCTATAGTTTAAAATTATCTTATACTTAAATAATAAGTATTTTACATGTAAAATTCTGTTGTTGTGTACTTTAAAAAGGATCGAGGTGAACTAGTAATATAATTAACAGCATTTACTTAGTAATATTTGCAATGACACACCAACTTTAAGGTCAGAGCAATTTTATAAATCAGCTTCACGCTGTATCCCGCACACAGCAGGGTGGGCAGAGGGAATCTATTGTACAGACACTCCGTTCCCCACTTTGTGCCATATTCTGGAGGCATTGCAGTCGGTTTTACAGTCACACTTTGTGCCCCTGCGCTACAACTGGCGTCTTATATAGCTATTTTATATTTCTTTATTTATATATAATTAAATTGCATACTACTAAAAATAATAAATGAATTCGTGGATAAACTGTTTAGTGGTTGTGTGTTTAAAATCCAGTTAGGCTGTGAATAAATATTGATTTTAATAATCTGATGAAAAAACGAAATGTCTAAAAGAACATAAAGTGAAGAATTTTTTTTTTATATTTTCCAAAATGTAAAAAATTTAAACCTAACGAAACTGAAACCTGCACCTCTTCGAAACAGTCCAAGTGCTTAAGCCAATTCGCTTGTTACAATTTATTTTTATTATCAGTGACATTGTCTCATAATATGGAGACATTAATTAAGGGCCGGCTAAAACTAGTAAAATTAAAATTAAATTAAATTAGCTTCACGCTGTATCCCGCACACAGCAGGGTAGGCAGAGGGAACCTAGTGTTAAGACACTCCGTTCCCCACTTTCTGCCGAATTCTGGAGGCATTGCGTGTTGAGTGGCAGAACTCAACGCCGCGCTTAACCTCGACACCAGAGCGAAGAAATGGAAATATAAATTTAAGTAAATATTTCATCTCCTCGAGTGGGGATCGAACCCACAACCAGTCGGTTTTGCAGTCACACCTCGTGCCGCTGCGCCACGACCGGCCTCAAACTGGTAAAATTAGTAAAAGTCAAATAACTTGGATAATGAAGTTAAAGTAAAAAAAATAGTCCAAAGCTCGGCATTGAGTTCCGCTACTCAACACGCAATGCCTCGAAAATTTGGCGCAGCGAATCTGTAAACGCGACATTTTGTGGGCACGATTCCCACACGAGGAAAGGAAATATTTAATATTTATAATACCTCGCTTTGGTAACGAGGCAAAGCGCGGCGTTGAATTCCGTCACTCAAGACGCAATGCCTCCAGAATTAGGTGGAAAGTAGAGAAAGTAAGTCTTAATGGGAACAGAGTTTCTTAACACTAGATTTCCAGATTCCCTCTGCGTACTCCGTTATGTGCGGTATACAAATGAAAAAATAATGATGCTATCATAGAGCAATCTAGATATGAATTATTGAACGCATTGCAATTTCTGTTAGGTAAAAATATATTAAAGTTAACTTATAATAAAGGCATACCTCCTATCAGAATGGAATGTTTTTTGTTTTTTATTAGCTCCTACATATGGTGGGGTAGAGAAAGAGAATCTAGTGTTAAAACACAAGGAAATGAATATTTCCCCAGATTGTGTGTCGAATTCACAAACATCGTCTGATTGTAAAATGCACTGAATAGGCTGTTAGCAGGTTTACAATCTAAGCCGATGATATTTTAAAATATTTTCTGCAAAATATTCTTATCGCTGTATAAGGCCGTTACAATGTATCCTGCTATTAAATAGGTATTTGTTTTTTTTTCTTACATTTACTATATAACAATAACAATCTCATTTTGTTTATATTGACCTTAGAGATTTGATAAACTGAATGAGTAATCAGTTAAAAATATATACCGTGTATTCATATAATATAATTAATCATATAATATTCTAGCCATTATTCATTGCTGGTATTTTTAATTTTCTTAGTCTTTAAACTATTTTATGAAATAATATACATATAGAAAAATTTTAATGTAGGTCGTAGGTTCATATTTCACTCGGTTTATTGATTAAATAGAGCCGCTTAACAAACCGCTTAAAAAAAAACAATGAATGCTATCTAATAAAAATTATAATATTACTTTATAGACATATAATTTGAATTTGAATCACGATCTATTGGGCAGTACGTGCTTTTCATTATACATGTATGAATATGTACTAAAGAAAAACCCACGCTGTCTAATCAATTCACTAACTGGACACTACCAGCAGCGTCCTAGCAGGAAATAATTGTAGTATTTAAGATAACTAACATTTGATAGTGACAAATAGTAAGTATAATAACATAAAAAAAATATGTTTTTTTTAAACTTCACAAATAAGTAGTATTATGACACTCAGCCTTCACCCATAAAGACGTCTTTTCCGCACTTTCCGTCTAATTCTGGTGGTATTGCGTGTTGTGGAGCCGGACCCAAAGCGTAATTACGCGTGTAAATAAATATTTTTAATCACAAATATAATATATATAATATAAAAATAAAACAATAGAAAACTTTTTTTTTGTTCTAAATTAGGTATTAATTAACTAATTCAATGACGCTATCGTGGCGCGGTAAATGCGAGTTGTAGGTTGGATTTTTCCGAGTGGGGAAAAGTCAATTATTTTTATTTCACTATTTTATTATAATTTAAAAATTCAAAATCAGCTTCACGCTGTATCCCGCACACAGCAGGGTAGGCAGAGGGAACCTAGTGTTAAGACACTCCGTTCCCCACTTTCCGCCAATTTCTGGAGGCAGTGCGTGTTGAGTGGCGGAACTCAAAGCCGCGTTTTCTCCTCGACACCAGAGCGAGAAATGAAAATATAAATGTAAATAAATATTTCATCTCCTCAAGTGGGGATCGAACCCACAACCAGTCGATTTACAGGCACACTTTGTGCCCCTGCGCCACGACTGGCCTTTATTATAATTTAAGTTACTTTAAAACATTTTAACTATTTTACTATTTTAGCTTTATACACTATACGCAATGTCTCAAATTCAGGCGGAAAACAGGCAACAGAGCGTCTTAAAACTAGTTAGTCTCTGCATATTCTTTTACTTGCTGAATTTGGCCCATGCGATTATAATTTTGGCCAATTAGGGACATGTTACGCGGTTTAAGACATTAAATTATTTACACTATAAACTTTGCCACGACTGGAAAACCAAACGACAACCATAATGACTACAATTGCGTCAAGATGGCGTCATAGTTTTTTTTTATTATAAAGGCAAAGGCAACAATCGCTATTATCTCAAATCGATTAAGTATGACTACTTACTTAATGGTATTATGAATAGATATAAATAATGCTATTAACAGATTAAATTTAAATTAAATCAACTTCACGCTGTAATCTTCACACAGCAGGATAGGCAGAGGGAATCTAGTGTTAAGACACTCCGTTCTCCATTTTCCACCGAATTCTGGAGGCATTGCGTGTTGAGTGGCGGAATAAAATCCGCTCTTTGTCTCGACACCAAAGTGACGATATGACAATATGAAATATTTCATTTCCTCGAGTGGGAATCGAACCCACAATCTATCACGTTTACAGTCATATTTTGTGCCCTCCTATTATTTAACAGAATAAACAAAATAAAATATTTTTATATTCCAAGTTGTCATTCGGACACTTAAAATTATAAAAACATTGGAACTACTTACAATTTTTTTAGACGATATAGAATCAACATTGTGAATTGACAAAGTTTTTTTTGTTAAGGATTTATACCGTTATATACAGAAATACCCTAGTGTGTAGGGTTACCTATTTCCATTTTCTTCTAAAACAGGAACATTGTGTGTTTTTTTTATCTTCTTTAGTTTTTTTTAATTTAATAGGACTTTTTATAATCTTAACTGTAACGCTTATCAATATTTGATTTAAATCCTAGACCATAGCTATCAAGAGCGTAGCCCAGTATTGAACATACCAAAGAAAAAAAAGACATTTTATTGTAGCAACTTTAAAACTTAAAATATTTTAAAATATTTTAAATATTCCTTATTTTATATATCCACTCAAAGAACATAAAAATATTTTAAATGTTCTATGTATTAAGATTTAAATAGATATAATAAATAAAGTCCAACTATTAACTAAACTAGTACTCGTATGTAGGGGAATCACTACAAGCGTTTAACTGCAAGGTCGTCGTAGGTCTCAACGGTTGGTTGATCATGAAGTATTATCAGTGCAATTGTTTATTATCATAGAGTAAAACGTTTCTAGCGTTTTTACATTGTTAACGTGGTAATTTATTTTATTTTAGTTATTGCATATTTTTTTCTTGCAACATGAAAGGCAAATAAAATCTGGAGTTAGAACCTCCGTTCTCCATTTTTTGTTTTTGAAGACCGTTCCACTTTGATTGGCGATAGTCAATGTCAACTCTTTATATTTGAATCTACGAATATCGTGTGCGTTGCAGCAGTTTTATAATTTATAATCGTGCAAAATGACGTAATCTAACGCTGCATTTTGTGTATTAGTTGGACCAGAAAAATTTAAATTATTTTTATACAAAAATCCTTAAACGGGGTATATCGTATAACGGCTATAGGGTATACAGAAAAATGTTATTATTTCCGTAGAAGCATAACATTTAATTTATAAATAAAAATATCCTAAATAAAATATTATTACTTACTTAGAAGCTTCACGCTGTATCCCGCACACAACAGGATAGGCACTTTTCCCAACTTTCCGCCAAGTTCTGGAGGCATTGCGTGTTGAGTGGCGGATCTCAACGCCGCGCTTAGCCTCGACACCAGAGCGACGAAATGAAAATATAAATGTAAATAAATATTTCATCTCCTCGAGTGGGTGTTGAACCCACAACCAGTCGATTTTGTAGACACACTTTATGCCCCTGCGCCACGACTGGCCTCAGAAGAATAACATTTAATATAATGTTACTTGATAGACCTATGTAGATGGTTAAAACATCAAACAACAGTACACAAATATGACACGGTAGCAGTTGGCTATGCTATAAATATACTGTAAACATTTCGAAAATAGCATATCTATCTTAATAGACGCACTCAGAGACTTCGGTTAATAATCAACTGAAATTACATTAATTTCGTCTAAAAATTTCATTACAATATTATGATTATTTTAATACACTTTCAAAATCAGCTGTATCCCGTATATAGTAAGGTAATCAGAGGGAACCTAGGGTTAAGACAGTCCGTTCTCCATTTTCCATTCCATTCCATGTTGAGTGGTGGAACTCAACGCCGTTTGCATTTTGCCTGGTACCAGTCAGAGCGAAGAAATGAAAATATTAACAAATAATAATTCATTCCCCTAAGTAGGGATCGAACCCACAAACGTCGTGTGACCTTTGAGCTTCTGCGCCACTACGGCCTCCACTACACTTTAAATAAAAATATCATCAGTTTCAGGCATCATCGCACGGAGCCGAGATAGCGGAGGCCCGCTCAGTGCGGGAAGGAGACCGCGCCGTTAACCTGAAGCCGAACGGTTCGTACAAAATCTTGAATAGATTTGTGAACCCTTTTGTTAATAAAAGAGGTTCGTATTTTCTTCTCGCGATCTAATAACAAAATCTAAGTTTTTCATTTATTCTTGCGGAACTCAATTTTATTATAATTTTAATCTATATATATTAGGACTAATAAGTTAAATTAGTAATATCTACAAATAACAGACCTCTATATTATTGATATTATTTGGTTTTCAATTTAAAGGCTTCACAACTCGTTAACTTTCAGTATTGTTTTAACTTCATGATGTATGTCATATATAGGATATGAAGAGGCAGTCAGGTAGGCAGAGGGAACCCGGAAACCTAGTGTTAAGACACTCAATCTACCGAATTCTGGCGGAACTCAACGCCGCACTTTGCCTCGTTACCAAAACAAAAATGAAAATATTAAATATTTCATTTCTTCAAGTTGACAATTGAACCCACAGTCACACCTTTGCCCCTTACACCACGACCTCCCATCTTCTAATTTCATTATTAACAGTAATAGTTAGTCTTCATCTAATTTCATTATTAAATAAGCTTATATTTTAAATAAGCTTATCTACTGATAAGCTTATTTAAAATAGATTAAATTAGCTTCACATTGTATCCGTATATAGCAGAGTGGGCGGAAGACCCAGTGTTAAAAACTCCATTTTGCACTTTCCGCCTCAATTGTAGTGAAAATGTGCTTGCTTGTGAGTTGTATATTAACGAATTTCAACACTTTGTCTGGTTACCAGAGAAATAACAAGAAATAAAACTAACTCACTTGCCCAATTGAGAATCGAAGCCACAACCATCATATGTACTGACGCTGTGCCGCTGCGCAATAACTGCTTCGGAGTCAAAAATAAATAAGAGTATATGTATTTCTTTAGTTAGAAATTCATGTTAAGGCACTACAATTTACAATTTTTAAATGATCTATACACCAGTAGGTAAACTATATAGACAATACATTAATAAAATAAAATAATTATGCATGGTTATATTTATGAAGGTAAATTATTATATGGCGATGTGCTATGTACCTACTGGTAGAATACGAATTATCATCTTCCTTACATTTTATTTAAAAAGATAAATTCTTCATTTAGAACCTGAGAACTTAGCGTTAAAACACTCCGTTCCCATTAAGACACTTCCGTATTGCACTATCCAATAAATTCTGGAAGCACTGCGTGTTCCGTGGCGGAACTCCCACTAATGAGAGATATGTTAAATATTATTTAACAACACTAGGTATAGGTAAAATTTTTAATTTAGGTAATGTAATAAATTTAAGGAAGATTCGTAGGCCAATTTAAACACTAATATTATGTTGAGTTTTATTTTGATTTTATTTGACACTTTATGATTTAATTTAGATGATTCCATAGAAAAAGGTGCAAAGGCCAATTAAAATAATAGGTCAGGTCAAAAGTACTTTCGTATTTTGAATGTATTATTAGTAATCAAGCCTCTTTGGCTCTACTGAATGTAACTGGTTGGTTTTAATACCATTAAATGAGACATTCATAAAGATGCAATAAATGAAAAAAAAAGTTCCCGCCATTTTTCAATTGTTTTTCAAACAAGCAAAATATATGACGAAGAAATTCGGTACATTTTAAAATTTTATTACAAAAAAGGTAAAAATGCGACGAACGCCGCGAATAAAATTTGTGCGGTTTACGGACCCAATGCGGTATCAATAAGAGTAGCACAAATGTGGTTCAAGCGTTTCAAGTCTGGAAATTTTAGTGTGAAAGATAAGGTTCGCTCTGGCACAGATAAATCAGTGCCATCTTTGAGAAAGTGGAGCAAGATTGACATATTAGTAACTACGACATTGCTGAAGAACTGGATGTTGATCATAAAATAGTTTTACGTCATTTACGAAGGTCTGGGTATCAGAAAAAACTTGACATTTGGGTACCACATGATCTCACTGAGAGAAACCTAATGCGCAATGTGTTTCTATTTGAGATTCTATGTTGAAACGTAACAATTCCGAACCATTTCTTAAACTAAATTGATTACGGGTGATGAAAAATGGGCAACTTATGATAAGAATGTGCGAAAAAGATCATGGTCGAAGCATGGACAAGCCCCACAGACCGTGGCAAAGCCCAGCCTGACTCGGAACAAAATGATGCTATGTGTATGGTGCGTAGCTTTTGCCACCGGATAAAACTATCGATTCTGACCCCTACTGTCAGTAACGGATGAGGTTAAAAAATATGTTATTGATTAAAACCGGTCTGAGCTGGTGAATAGGAAGGGCGTGGTGTTCCACCATGACAACTGTGAGCTTGTGAGATGTGTTGATGCATCCTCGGTATAGCCCTGACCTTGCTCCGTATACAGATTTCCACCTGTTTCCGAATTCACCTCCATTGCAGAACTCTTTAGGAAGCATAAAGCTCACCTCAAAAGAACACTGTGATCACTACCTGTCAAATTTTATTAATCAAAAATTCCAAAATTTCTACAAGAATATAGCACTCATAAGATGGCAACAAGTCATCGATCAAAACGGCACATAGGTACATATTAGAAATATAATAAATAAAAAATTATACCTAAAAAAATATTTTCCTTTGTATGAACAATACGAAAATACTTTTCGACCTTATATTAATTTAAATATTGTATGTGTATATACTCATTTTTTAATAGTTGAAAATAAAAATGATATTTATTTAGAAAATATAACGAACAAATTATTTGCATTTAACCTCCCAAAGTAAGTAAGTAGTCACAAGGAAATTGTGTTGGGAATTTCACATCTCCCAAATCGAACACCAATTAGTTATTGTATATTACATAATAATTNTATATATATATATATATATATATATATATATATATATATATATATATATATATATATATATATATATATATATATATATATATATATATATTAATGCGAGGAGCAGGTCAAGACAACCGTACGTAGCGGAATCCGTGAAGGAGAGTACTGGAATAGAATTACATTTTATACATTTACATTTCCTCAAATTTGCCTAACCAAAAGAAAAAAATATATAAAATGCTTGTCATCAAAGAGAAAACTATATAAACAATATATCAACAATACTCAAATTCGGTTCCATCCTTTAACTCTAATATTACGGGGGTGCCAGTAGAGCACAAATCACTTCACCAATGTTACGTTGAACAAAGAAGATTGGTCGATAAATAGAAAAAAAAGAGATAATTACGATAGTCAAATGCAATATTATTTGTAAATTTTATTTAAAAACTGCTAAGTACAAAAATTGGACAGTTTATTTTGTTTATATGTCATACAATATATCCCGTATATAGCAGAGACGGCGCTTTCTGGGTTCCCCCGAACCCAGTGCTAAAAATTCCGTATTCCACTTTCCGCCCTAATCTTCGAGACAATGTGTTTATTGGTATGTCTAGTAGTAGTAGGTATGTAGAGGCGAAACTCGACGCCGTACTTTGTCGGATTACCAGAGAGAGAAAATAAATATAAATCACGTCTCCAAGTGAGAATCGAAACCACAACCATCATGCTTAGATACGCTGTGCCGCTGCGCCATAATTGCTTCGGTGTCATAATCTATAATAATATCAGGTATTAAAAATAAATATAAATACACGTATTAGTTAGCAGAAAAATATTAGAATTTATTATTAAAAATGATCTATACACCAGTAGGTAAACTATATAGACAATACATTAATAAAATAAAATAATTATTCATGATTATATTTATGAAGGTAAATTATTATATGGCGATGTTCTATGTAATCGTAGTATAAGAATTATTATCCTACTTATATTTTATTTAAAGAGATAAAATCTCGATTTATAATCATGAGGAAAACGCCATCTTGGATAATTATGGAGTTAAACTTATACATGGTATAATAGCATATTCACCGTTTGCGTTAATTATTAAAAAAAACTATATAAGAAACATTTTTTCCCAGTCCTTTTTTTCCGCCAATACAATTAAAAGAACTAAAATATTTACTTAGTTGTCATACAAATGCGTGCTAATATCGAACTGCTGATATATCGGGTTTTTTATTGAAATCAGCTTCACGTTGTATCCCGCACACAACAAGGTAGGCAGAGAGAACCTAGTGTTAAGACACTCCGTTACCCACTTTCCGCCTATTTTGGAGGCATTGCGTGTTGAGTGGCGGGACTCAATGCCGCTCGTTGCCTCGACACCAGAGCAAAAAATGGAAACATAAATTTAAATAAATATTTTATTTTTTCGAGTGGGGATCGAACACACAACCGTCGCGTTACTTGTGCATCTGGGCCACGACGGCCTCAAAGGGTTTTTAATAAGTATATTTATACTCAGTGTATGTATAGCAGTTGGAAATTACATATCAATTCTATGACATTTAAATCTTATGCTATTAAACCTCCAGCAATCGCAACCAAAATACAAATACAGAAAATCTTTAAAATAGCTAATTAGTAAAACTTTTACAGTGGACTTCGGTTCTTTCGTGTTTCCGGAGTGGTCTTCAAAAGCCAGCAATGAAAGACAAGATGGCAATCTGATAATTTCAGATGAATGCGAACGTATCGGCATCTGTGATGATATTCCTAACTATCCAGAAGAACGTGTGGCCAACTTGTTGAAAGACGTAAGTGAGGAAACTACTTAGTTGATTCAAAGTTGGTTTGGTTGATGAAAAGAGGCTAGAAATAGTGGGTTCGACTCCAACCCACTATTTAAAATTTTGTACGGTTAGACACCTCTTGGAAACCAAGAGGTGTCTCATGGAAACCAGTCAAGCGCTTAGACCACTAAGGCATACATTTGTTATAACTTATTTATGTTGTTAATTGTTTTTAACTATTTGTAAATCAACAATTACAGTTGTAAGTAAGTAAGTTTTTACAAAATATATTGTAGATAAATCCTCTAGAATGATATCATTTCTTGCTTTTATTTAGACAAACCCACTATAATATATACACCTAGAAGTACTCGTACAAAAATATTTTTGTCCCCAAATTCAAAAAGTAACACACACTATATTACATCTCAAATTAATTATTTTTTATAAATGATTTCAGATATCGCATAAAAATTTGACTAAATTTAACAAAGACGTGTTAGAAGTTCCGCAAATCGCTGAAAGGATCGGCCCTGAAGATGAAAACATCGAGCTCTGTTCTTCGGTACAAAGGGTAAATTTTATTTTATGAAAAGATGTCTATTATTTAGATTATTTAAGTATTACGTAGTCGTAATTAAGATAATTTTAGATCTAACGCTGCAGTTGAGGTGTCGATCTCCATTCTTTGGAACAAACTATTTTAATTTACTCACTCTCGTAAAAAACTTAGCATGCATCTTCTCATATTTGAAGAAATCGAGTGCCTTGACATTAGATTCTCTCTGTCTACCAAGCGTGAAACTCAAAAAAGAAATTGAAACACTATTATATCAAACCTGAATCAAGCAAAAAAATCAATTATTCTATTCCATTAAATAATACGCCAAACGATTATTATCAATTAAATTAATTAGGTACATTAATAAACCACCAATTAATCATTTAATACTTTGACACGTAATTCTGTATATATCCCTTAGTAACATATTAATAATAATTGATTTCCAGTGATTCAATTAAGTTAAGTTAATTAAATTAAATTTTATCCTTGGAACGGTAAATTACAGAAAAGTAATTGAATTTGCAGCTTCACGCTGTATCCCGCACACAAGGCAGGCAGATGGAACATAGTGTTAAGACACTCCGTTTCCCATTTTCCGCCGAATTCCGGAGACATTGCGTGTTGAGTGGCCGAATTCAACACCGCGCTTTGCCTCGACACCAGAGCGAGAGCAAATATAAATTTAAATAAATATTTCATTTCCTCGAATGGGGATCGAACCCACAACCGTTTATATTCACACATCTAAATCCCTCCACCACGATTCGCCACTTTTTTTTTAATTTACGAAACCAAATATAATTACTTTTTAAAAATTAATAAGGCAAAGATATGTGCATTCAATATTGATATATTCTCTATACATATATATTATATATTATCTATTTATAGTATGACTTCATAATATAAAATCTACATTTATAAAAAAATATATATATTTCTTAATTTTCAAGCATTTTTCTACTTTACAAGAAAGGCTAGCAGAACTGTTGGATATACTAATATTTTCTCTCTCTCTTATCTATTATGGGCGAAAAGAGTAGAAAAGAGTCTTCAGTTTTAATTATATCTGCCCATATCACTATAGAAGATACGCGAGCACGAAATAGTATTAGCACTTGGTTCTCTGTTATCCGCCCGAATTGGAGACATTGCGTGTTGAGTAAGGAAACTCAACAACGCACTGTTTTATCAGAGCCTAGTAATTAAATAATAAATTCCCCCGAGTACATATAATAAATATAATTACTTTCTTTTTTAGTTTTCCGCTTTATCCCGCACATAGCAGGGTAGGTAGAGGAATATGGAAATCTAGTCCTAGTGGAGGCCCTCCTTTCCCCACTTTCCACCGAATTCTGGAGACTGCGTGTTAAGTAGCGAAACTCAACGCTTCGCTTTGAATCATTATTAGAGCGAGGAAATAAAAATATTACATTTCCTCGAGTAGGAATCAAATCTACAACCTGTCGCGTTTAAAGTCACTCGCACTTATTTACTTATATTCTTAATTTCAGCTATTTGCTCCGCGAGCTGCTAAAGACGTAAACAGCGAATGGCAGGTCATAGTGAATGACAAACAAAACCCGCAACAAACGTTTCGTATCGAAATTTGTCAGTGAGTAAATATTATTTTTATATTTAAGTTAAATTTTTAAGTTGGATTATTATATATTTTATATTTAAGTATCCCGCAAACAGCAGGGTAGGCATAGGAAACCTAAGACCCTAGCGGTAAGACTTTCCGTTCCCCTTACGATACTCTTTCTCCACACTTTCCGCCGAATTCTCGAGACATTGCTTGTTGAGAGAACTCAACACCGCGCTTTGCCTCTATACCTACGAGCGAGGGAATGAACATATTAGATATCTAATTTCTCCGAATGGGAATCGCACACCCAAGCGTAGCGCTTACAGTAACACACTTGTACCTCTGCGTTACGACTGCCTCGATTAAAATGGAAAGTGGAGAGCGAAGTGATATATGATTGTCTGCCCTGGTATTTGCAGAATACAGCGGGAAGTTGAAAAAAAATATGATGACAGTTGCACACAATGCTAACGGGCCGAAATTTTATTCAGATAATGTTTTTTTTTCGAAATAAACAAAAAAAAAATAAGAGTCTATCTAGACATTTTTTGGCCCAAAAAATAGTAAATGCCTGAATTGGGAAAATTAATGATCAAATTAAAAATATTGTTATTATTTACAGGAATACAAATTCAGCGTGTTCATCCGTAGCGTTCTTCCCACCAGGCTACGAGTCGAAATGTATACAGAAGTATATGCTGAGAACGATGACGTCCATGAACGAGAGAAACCAACCCGTTGAGAGGCCCTTTCAAGTGCCCAGTTGTTGTTCTTGTGTAGTAAGACAAGTTTCGTGAAGTTAATATATTCTGAAGAAACTTTGTGTAAAGTGCTAAATAAATTATTATTATAATGACTCATTCGTCATAATCATTTAACAAAATTTTTCGAATTCGGATAATCCAATGAAAATTGTGAATTTAAATCTCATATAAATGTATAAAATGATATTTCTTGTAAATTTTCTCCCTTAGTTATTTAAGTTAATTTTGTTATCATATTTAGAGATTACCGTCTGCTACAAACCTTAGGACTTATAATAATAATAATTAGAAAGTGTATGTGTAATAATAAAATTGTAGAAAATTCTTCTGTTAAAATTGTAAAGAAATCTTTGAACTCACTCCTCTTAAAGCCCCGTCCATTATTAGCATATTGGGCCTTAACATTTCGAGGGACTACCAGTATCGCGATCATCTGTAAAGCAAGACCAAGTTGGCATCAAAGAAACTGGAGGTCATCGGCAGAGCGAGAAGCGCTGTATAGGTCTAGGTTCGGCGTCATATGCAATAATATGGAGTACTACTCTCATTTCGAGGCTTATGCATCCCAGTATCAGGTAGAACCACTTGTTCGTATACAACATCTAGCAGTTCGACCGAATAATCTGTAAAGGGTTTGACACTATGGCTTTGAAAAGTCTAAGCTATCACCATTCCAAAATTAATAAATTTCTGACGAGTACGCGTACGCGAACAAACTAATATACATATACAGAAAGACAGACGGGCAGACAAAAATTCTACCGCACTCGGTAGTTTTTAGCTTGTGTTATCGACACATTAACGGAGCTAATTAATGTTTTTTTTTTTTTTATTTTTAACTGTAGAATTTATTTTTATTATATCCTTTATTATATGTGTAGAATATGAAATAGATTATGACTTGTATCCGTAAAAACTCCAATCCAAAAAATCCATTTTTTTCTCTCTCTTTCTCCATCTCTGACTTTTACTTTAGTAGTATAACACATATTCCATGGAAAATGACCTGGTCATCGAAATTAACCAATTTCCTTCCTCTCAAAATGTACATAATTATATTCAATTTAGCCTATATAATATTAAATTAAATTTTATCATCTCTATCTCTATATATAATAAGACAGTAAAAATATTTTGTCTGTACATTTAGTAATTTTGACTGAAATGGATAGAGGGACATTTAAAAAGAATAATAGAAACTAAAAATATTTTTTTTGAATTCCTTGTCTGTCTGTTGATATGTATGTCCACATTTTACTCTGAAAGTACTGAACCGATTTACTTAAAAGTTTTACCAATTGCTTTGTTTTAACTCAACTTAACTACTAAAGTTTGGTTCATCAAAATCGGTTCACTAAAAAAAAAGTTATCGTCATTTGAATGAAGTCAGGCATTAGTTTGCCTGCGAATGGTATATAGCAATCGCGCTGGTAAGACTCCTGACTAAAGAATGATATTCGAAACGTCTTGATTATATGACTGTTGATAAAAATATATATTTTTGAAGCACTATTATACAATATTTTATACAATAAAGTAAACAAAATTGAATTGTTAGTGGAGATTACCTTCATAAATCATAACAGTTAAGTTTAAGTCGTAATTAATTCAACACAGAGATAAAGAACGATTTGATCTTCAAAGAGATATCAAGCAAATACATAGATTTTTTGGTTCGTTCGTTCGTTTGAAATAAATCTATATAAAAATGCCTAAAAACATCCTTTCTACGTGTACTCTGTAATAACTACATATTTACCAATTGTACATTTAGCTAATAATATGTGTAACTAATTTAAAAACTGTACAGGAGTTAATATGCAAACATTACAGTTATTTTACAAAGAATATTATGAATCCTTACCCAAATCAATAATTTAACATTTAAGGCTGTTTCTGAAGCAGTACATTAAATTATTAAGTGACATCAGCACATTTAACAGAGCTTTAAAAAACATAACATAGGTAAAAAGAACGTAATGTTACAAAAATATATACATATAATAAATAATTAGCTTTATGTATATTTTATGAATATCAAATATCAACATTGGTCGTATTTTTTAGTTCGAAACAATCAAAAATTCTTATAGAAATTACGATAATGTCGTAAAAAAATCATATTAGAATATTACAGATTAAAGTAATAAAAAAATCATATTAGAAGTCATTATAGTTGTCAATCAATTCTCCTTATTAAATCAATAATCATGTATTTTAAGCGGGCGAAGCCATGGGCGGACCGCTAGTATTGAAATAAATGAGAAATATTGCAAATTTCTTACATAAACATTACCTTAAATAAATCTATTTACGAGTAAATAGATTTATTTAAATAATAAATTAATTAATTGTTCTATAAATTACGCCTTAAATATAATTAACCAATTACGGAATGCAAGCTGTTAGAATGCGCAATGCAACATATAGTAGTGTAGGCAAAGGGAACCTTTAAGACACTTCGTTTTCCATTTTTTTCGTTCAATTTTCGAGACATTACGTGTTGATTTATTGCATTCAAAACGCTACTTTATCATATTAAGACAGCAAGGCAATAAAAAGAAAATTTATTCATTCCCCTCAGTGGTATTCGAAAACCGCTCCACGAATTTATTGTAGCTTTACGCTGTATTCCGCACATAGCATGGGAGGCAGAGGGAACCTGGGGACCTAGTGTTACGACACTCGTTCCCATTAGGATACTTCCGTTTCCCATTTTCCATCGAATTCCTGAGGCATTGTGTGTTGAATGGCGGAACTCCTTGCCTTGTTAAAAGAGAGAGGAAATAAAAATATTACATATTTCATTACTCCGATTCATTTGAAATCAATATTTATTTAACCACAAATGCTGGTACAGAAATAGTTATTAATATTCATATGCTTTCCCAGAAAATACACATAATTTCTATGGAAAACTTAATATCTGTTGCTTCGCTGAACTTTACATGTACGAGATATCGCTGTTTATTTTTAATGTTTGTTTTAGAGCTTCACGTTGTTTTTTCACATGTAGCAGAGTAGGCAGAGAGAACCTAATGCTAAGACACTCTTTTCCCCATATTCCGCCGAATTTTCGATATACTGCGTATTGAGTAGAACTTGACGCCGCGCTTTGCTTGTTATCTGAGCAAGCAAATATTTAATAATACATTTTCTTACGCGATCACAAATCCTTCTTCTAACTCGGCCTCTTTATATAATAAAATATCGATTTTTTTAATCGATTATATAAAAAAGCTCTAAACACATTTTTAAATTTAATTCATTTGTTATAAGTATATTTTAATGCATTTTAAACCAATCACAAGTAATATTTTATTAAAAAAGGAAGACAGTGTGGGTCAGGTTGTGAGTTTGATTCTCGAGGAATTCGTCTTTAATATTTTAATTTCTTCGATCTGGTATAAGGCAAAGCGCGGCGTTGAGTTACCGGTCTCAGTCCAATTTTAATTAAAAATACTATTAAAATATTCTTATACGAGAAACAATGAGAGCATTTATACTATCGTTTCGGTCAAGTTATGGTCCAATCACGCATATCGAATATCAAACCGACAACGAACTAAATTAAATTGTATGTTTCAGTTATTCCATCAGAACAGAACTATTGGAATTTATTTTTTCCCAGCTTCACGCTGTATACCGCACACAGCAGGGTAGGCAGAGGGAACCTAGTGTTAATACACTCCGTTCCCCACTTTCTGTCGTAAGTGTCCCCATTGCGTGTTGAATGGCAGAACTCAACGCTACGCTTTGCCTCGACACCAGAGCGAAGAAATGAAAATATAAATAAATATTTCATTTCATCGAGTGGAGATCGAACCCACAACCAGTCGATATTACAGTCACACTTTGTGCCCCAGCGCCACGACTGGCCTCAAGTTATTAATTAAGGAATTTAGTTTTGAACTCTAAAAATATTCCACAAAAGTACATTGGAACAGTGTGTACGTAAGAGAGGTAATTTCTACTCCGAAACTAAAGAATATATTTTAAAAAAATATTTTTTGATATTAAATATATCCAAATTAAAAATACAATCATGTTTTAATGAGTAAAGAGCAAAACATAGAGTTATTTCATCAATATTTTTTCTCTATAATAATCCACAAAATTGAAGATAACAACAAAAATAAATATGCAGATATCAAAAATATATTACTTTATTATATACATATGTATATGAATGAATATATGTAAATTGTTTTCAGAAGCATCCATTAATTTCCTTCCTGGCATAATTATAATATACATACAATTTCTATAATTTTATTTAGTTTCTTGTTTTATTATATTGTAACGCAGCTGGCCTATGTTTGTTTAATCAATAGATGATTTATTTTCATTTCTTCTTAGAAAACATCATTAAACCTGCATACAGGTTCTACGTAGCACTGACGTATGATTCCCTTATCGTATATTCTCACATACCATACTAATTAATATTACGCAATATTTTCCTTTAGATGAGTATTTCATTGATGTTTTGTAATTGCAAATTTCCATTTGTATTTACTCTAATCTAACAGCTCTTGTTTGAATACAGAAGTAATAATTAATGATCTGAACACTCTACTGATTAATTTTACTGGTCAAAAGTATATTTCGTTGTAATGCTACTCCTCCTAGACCTTTAAACCTACAGCTCTGAAATTTTGCTGGAACGTTGTGGACGACACGATGATCCCAGCGAAGTAGTTTGATGATCATTTTAATTGTAGTTTTTGAGGAAATGTTCAAAATGTGTCCCATAGAGTTAAGCTGTGAAACGTTTTGAAATTCACGCGCATAGATTGAACTTTGACTAATCTAATCCAGCGCGTGTGTATAAAATAGGAAACTTCGCAAAATTTTGCAAAACATAGCTTCGGTCAGCTCCACCGTGCACAGCATGTGGCGGACCCTAGTCTTCTACTTCTTAGTCTTTCTATATTGAATGTACTTATGTATATATTGCCGGCAATCTGTATAATTTATATATTCTATACCTCGGCAATGTTTCAAATAATTGGGGCTTCCAGGCAATGTATGACATTTATAAATGTTATTTACATACTTCACTTAGGTTCCACTGGCAATTTGTAATATAAATAAATCTTGTTCTCCATTCCTGTATCCAAGCTACAGATTTAACAGTTTTTGAGTGTAAGGTAAGGCTAGAAACATTTAAACTAAAAAATAACTAACTTAACCTAACCTGCACAAAAAATCCACTAAGTCTATAGCTGCAATGACGTTAGTACATATACTACACTATAAAAAAAAATTAAAAAAAAATTAAAATCAATGAAAATTTGCATGGATTGTAAGCAAGTCAACAAGTTACAATACGATTATTAACTGCCTGCACACACATCTCCCTCTTCTTTACTGTACCGTACTTTTACCCTTTGGTAAACATACATTAACAGCTGTGCATTTCGTATTGTGAAGAATATTTAGACAAAATATTATAAAAAATAAATATCATACATTACCTACACATTATTTCTACTCTACACATTGACGGGGTATTGTATTATTCCAGGAACACATAGATATACAAGGATCTCAAAGAGTAATACTTATTTTGAAAACATATAAAAATTTTGAACGTAGCAGGACTCGAACCCGCGCCTCCTGGAAACTGACCAGACAGTTTGACCACTAAGCCATACGTTCTTATCAAGCTACATCGGAATTTTTATACGCTTGTTAAATACTCGCTAGAGCATTCTCTCTTACCAGATGATAATTCTTAGTAATTAATTATCTTTGGGTAGTGGAAATTTGTAAAAAGGATAGGGATATCTCTACAGAGATGCTAACAACATAAATAAGATGTAACAAAACAAGTTAACGCGGAAGTCTCTTAATCGACGATGGAGTGTTTTATCACTAGATCTCCAAGTTTTTCCTCTGTATCCTTGTATGTGCGGGATACAGCGTGAAGCTAAACAAATTATACATAAAGTGTTATACAATAATGTTATTATTACATTTAAATTATATAAGATGAGTGAATAATCTTTTGCCTTAAGCTTGAAACGTTTTACGTCGTTTTACCCCAGCGATAACTCCAACATATCGCTGGGGTAAAACGACCTATATATATTGTTTGTGCCACCGCGATAACGTGAAGCGATTAATAAGGATAATTAACTATCCTTAATTGAATTTAATAAATAATTGAATAGAATAAGTATTTTTTATGACATAGAAAAGATACAAACAATACGAAAAAGTAAATAATTTGTATTTAAACTGTATGCATCCCCATGTCCCATTGTTTATCTTATAGCATGTGGATATTTATATTTTATTATATTTCAGCTTCACGCTGTATCCCGCACACAGCAGGGTAGACAGAGGGAACCTAGTGTTAAGACACTCCGTTCCCCACTTTCTCTCGAATTCTTGATCCATTGCATGTTGAGTGGCAGAACTCAACGCCGCGCTTTGCCTCGACATCAGAGCGAAGAAATGGAAATATAAATTTAAGTAAATATTTCATCTCCTCGAGTGGGGATCGAACCCACAACCAGTCGGTTTTACAGTCACACTTTGTGCCCCTGCGCCACGACTGGGGTAACATAAGGTAACACAAGATAACAGGAGGCAATACCCTCCTTATAATGAATATTGACTTCTTTTACCATAGAAATAGAGGGAGGGACTCACCGTGCCTACCGTAGAATAGTTTATTTTGTGCCCATCCCAGAAATTTTACTAAGAAAAAAACTAACCCTGAAACATAAAAAGACAAACCTTTTCACGAACAGATCTCTTTAAAGCAAGAGCCTCCTCTGAAAAGTATCTCTAGATACGCCCATGTCAATACTCCACTTTAGTCAACTCACCCGAGAGAAGTTTCCCCGATTGGGAATCGAAATGACACCCTAACCTTACTTTTTGATTGCGCCAAAATATATGTCATCTATGAACTCATATATATGGCGCGTCTTGTGTTGCCAGAGAGGAGAAATAAACATTTTTCATTCCCTCAAATGAGAATAGAATCCACAACCGTCTCGTTTCCAATCATACTCTGTCCTACTCCACGATAGCCTCTTTTTATAATTACAATTATTTAATTAAACTGACATTTAATTCAAAAAATAATACATAGTCTGTGGTACATCATAGTTTTAAGGAAAACTTTTGGCTCTGAGCTCCAAAAGCATAGTAAGTATATATAGAGCTGTATGAAGGATTGACTTCATTACGGTAGCAACACACATAACGTCATGGCGAATAAATCCAACGTTGCCATCACCCTACCGGTAAATTTAAATATTTATTTATTAATACATTTGCTATTATTATTATTAATAAATATAATAGAGGCCAGTCGTAGCGCAGGGGCACAAATGTGTGACTGTAAACGCGACTGGTTGTGGGTTCGATTCCCGATCGGGGAAATAAAATATTTATTTAAATTTATATTTTCATTTCCTCGCTCTCTTGTCGAGGCCAAGCGTGGCGTTGAGTTCCGCCACTCGCTTTTTTTTATTTTTAAATATATTTTCATTTTATAAAGTAAATTTAGTAATTCAATAACATAAACAAATGTATTTTTCAGGTGATTATCCTAATCCTAGTCCAGATTATAAATGTCTCAACGACAAGTGAAAGCGGTAAGACGTTATATGAAATTGTTATTTTTAATATTTAAATTCTCATTTAGTTAATATTATAATATTATTTTCATCAAAAGACCTCATGTATTAGATACATAAGTATACATATATTTATAATTTTAGAAGCTCAAGGCTATATTTTTTAGTATTTTTTTTTATGTTATATTTTTCTACAACAGCTGGTACAATTATAAGTTGGAAAGGAGTGGAAGGATTAAATGTGGACCGGACACTATCTCCCAATGTTACCGACGATTGTATACGTAACAGATTTTGTGGAAGAGTTAGCAATTATCCCACAAAAATTGCTAGATGGGCATTAGAGCAGGTAATTATTTTTTTCTACTTTTAATCAAATCAGCTTCACGCTGTATCCCGCTCAAAGTAGAGTAGGCAGAGGAAACCTAGTGTCACCTAGTGTCGTAACACTTCGTTCCTAACTTTCCGCCGAATTCTGGAGGCATTATGTGTTGAGTGGCAAAACTAAACGCCGCGCTTTGCCTGGACACCAGAGAAAATATAAATTTAAATAAATATTTCATTTTCTCGAGTGGAGATCGAATCCACAACCAGTCGATTTTACAGTCACACTTTGTGCCACTACGCCACGACTGGTATCAAGCCTTATCTCCTTCTTAATTTAAAAATTCTGGAATTTGTTATTAATTATATGAATGTACGTGTCATACTGACTCATGTTTTGTATGGATTATATTATAAGTTTGTATTTTATAGAAACCATCTGTGGGTTCGAATCCCACTTTGAAAACAAAATATATTTGTAGTGTGGAATTGAGTGGTTCCTTTGGTTCTGATTACGTAATATGCATTGAATTTTGGCACATAAATAATATTTTTTTTTAGAAAAATAAATAGTGACACTTCGCTTTTTATCTGTTCTTATAAGACAATAGTATATTTATAAATTAACTAATAACTTTTACTAATGTAAAAAAAAAACATATACATTATAAAAAATAAACATAAACTTTAGGGAGATTGTAAAAATATATTTTATTAATTATTTCTATTGTTTCAGCTTCAGGAAAAAGGCGTCACAGGTTTGGTGGAGAGAGCATATCAACCACATGATAATATAGACATACTGTATACAGCGTGCGACATTTCAGAAGAGGTACATAAGTTTATCATATATAAATAAAGTTTAGTAAGAAATGAATCAGCTTCATGCTATATCCCGCACACAGCAGGGTAGGCAGAGGGAACCTTGTGTTAAGACACTCCGTTCCCCACTTTCCGCCGAATTCTAGAGACATTGCGTGCTGAGTGGCGGAACTCATCGCCGCGCTTTGCCTCGACACCAGAGCAAAGAAATGAAAATATAAATGTAAATAAATATGTAAGAAATGAAAATATTAAATAATTTATTTGCCCAAGTAGTGATCGAACCCACAAACATCGCGTTTCAAGTTATAAACTGTGCCACGATGGCTTCGTAAATATTGTATTAAACTCGTAATTCGTTATAATATGCTTAAGAGAAATAATTTCGATATCTAAATTAACTAACCCATTTAATAGCAGATTAGACAATTATGTGCTTTTGACAGATCCAAATATTTATTTTTTAAATATTGTAAATAATAAATAAATTACATAATTTTTGGAGGCTAAGTGCGGCGTTGAGTTCTGCTACTCAACACGCAATGCCTCCGGAATTCGGCAGAAAGTGGGGAACGGAGTGTCTTAACACTAAGTTCCCTCTGCGTACCCTGCTGTGTGTGGAATACAGCGTGAAGCTGATTTATTTATTTATTTATATAATTTAACATTTTATGTGTTTCCAGATCATGTATCCTAGAGCGGCTGAGTCCAGTGACAAAAAATGGTTTTTTATATTAAATTTGGATCGTAAACCTTATCAAGAATTTTATACAAATAGATGCTCGTAAGTATTTCATTTTTTAAATACTTATTTTCTTCTCACTCTGAGTAGACACTGCAGTAGACGTAGGAATCGCATAATATATAGAGTCGTTCTTTGTTGATCTAAACACTGCACTTTGTCTAGTTTGGCGGAAACACAAATCAAATCAGCTTCACGCTATACCCTGCACACAGCAGGGTAGGCAGAGAGAACCTAGTGTTAAGTTGTGGGTTCGAACCCCCCTCAAGGAAATAAAATATTTATTCACATTTATTTTTTTATTTCTTCGATCTGGTGTCGAGGTAAAGGGCGGCGTTGAGTTCCGCCACTCAATACGCAATGCGTCCAGAACTCGGCGGAACGTCGGGAACGGAGTGTCTTAAAACTAGGTTCCCTATGCCTTCTCTGCTGTGTGCGGGATACACCGTGAAGCTGATTTATTCCTAAAAATATATAGCTTAACACGCTAGACCGATCAACCTTTAGCTTTTTAATCCCTTTATCACATCAACATATTAAAATGGTTGCATTTTTGTCTTATAACAAAGGATTTTAGAAATATTATTAACATCTATCATGTTGTATGAACTTTTTTTATTTAAGTTTTTTTTATTTTTTTTTTCCACAGTTCCGACCAAAGTTCAATAGTCAAACTAATGCTATCGAAGAGATCAATAAGCACACAGGAATATTCTTTAAGAACAATGGTGTATTTAGATATAGAAAATGAAGTGGTGGCTAAAAAAATGTTCTATGTACCAGTGCGCTGCAAATGTGCTGTTTCTTGTGCGGATTAATATTAATAATAAGTTTATTTATCTAGTTCATAGTTAGTTATATTAATTTATTTTTCCTATATTAATAAAGTTGTTGATGTTCTTTATTTAATGTATTTTCATTTTCATTCTTTTCATATTATATATTTTTTTATTTAAAATCACATTATACATACGAGTATGTTGATACCTGTTTCGTACATGAAATTTTAAACATTTACAACATAAAAATTAAAATAAAAACAACAAAATAAAATAAATAAATAAAGTAAAAACTAGAGGCCAGTCGTGGCGCGGCGGCACGAAGTGTGATTGTAAAATCAACTGGTTGAGACTGAAGTGTCATCATATTTATACATAAATTAAATCGTAAAATTCCATCGCTGCAAAACGTGTGGTTGTTCTGTTAAAATTCCATCATCTTTCGAAAGCACCCCTTTCATTCTACAGGTTAGCGAGCAACCGTGAGATACACTAACTTCTCGCCAGAAAAGCTTCGTGTTTTCCCTGAAGTTGTTCGTTAACCTTACATCTTTTTCATTCTCTGCCTTTTCATGCTATATCTTTATCAGTAAAGTACGTTTGGTATTTTTGCAGCTCATACTCTTTTTTTTCCTCTCATACTTTAACCTTACCCGAGGCTTTATAATTCTATCATACTTTCAACATGTTTCTACAACATCTTACATTTCATCATCCCACCATTCGTCACGTTTTTTGCTAAAGCCTCTTTCCCCTTTACCACATACTCCTGCTGCTGCTTCCTACAATACAATACTTCATACAATTCTTAAGATTCTGCCAGCATTATATAACGCCAGTTTATATAACGTTTTTATTGTGCTTACTATTTTTATTTACTAGTAATAGTTTATTTCGCACATTATCTCATCTTGACGCCTGCCCAAGCGCGCATTCGTACGGACGTAAGGCACAGGATGGGTCAAGAGTTAAATGCACCAGTAATATTTTTAAATTACGTTATAGTACATGATCCCTAAGTTGCGTAGTTATAACGTGAATGTTATAACTATTATATTTCTGAATGGACAAGTGGGACAACAAAACTGTCTTCACAAAAGTTGTTCCTACGAAAATAACCTATCGAATGACACAGTTTATTATTATCGGTGGGTGGTCCCAGGTTTCATACATTTTTGCCCATTGTCCTTTGCTTAACAAATATAAAATTATATTTTATTTTTAATTCATTTAAGGACAAATAATGGATCACGCTGGTGTAGCATGTAATGTACGTATAAAGTACCAGTACCCTTATCAGTAAATATAATAATAATTTAATATATGAAGTATATAATACAGATTGTGGCTTCAGCATTCAGTATTTCAGTCGAAAATATGGCCCGTACAGGAGAAGTCTTTGTGCTGTTTTGTTTAGTAAGTTAGAATTTATTGATTCATATTAAGCTATTTAATTTTACATATTGTATTGTTATCACTTTAATAATAAATGCATTTTTTTTTCAGTTTCAAGTTATGTGGACAGGGTCTTTTGAAAATAGTGAGTGTGTAGATTTATTAGTTTTATTATCTTCTAACATATATTGTACTGTAGGACATTTTTGTCTCCAAGTATCGTCCAAAATTTTTAAGCTAGGTATGAGTTTAAGCATTATATTGCACGCTTCCCAATAAAATCCAGCAACAACCGTTGCCTGACCAACCGGACCTGATAACAAAAATGCTTACATTTTCCCTTATGTGATTCAAATAAATAAACAATATTCTGCACAAACGATGGCACGCAGAGTCGAAAATAGGTATAAAAATTAATTACTAGACTAACAGTATTTTTTTTATATTCTAGAAAGGAAACCAATATCAGAAGAATGCCGACTATATAAAATATGTGAACATGTTGATGACTATCCCGTAGAACTGGCAAGAAAGTTAATTACTGAGGTACATAATTATACTACATTTATAATATATTATTTTATTTATTTCTACATATTTTTTTAAATATATTTAATGATTTCATGTGCTTAATATTTCACGGTAAATGTACGTAAAATAACCTTCGAAAAGTTATATGATGTATTTTATGGAACTTTTGCAGCTTTCTAACGTTTTTCACAATCTATATGAAATTATAGATTCTAGGCTGTCTTTGACTATTACGCAAAACATCGACGATTATAGAATAATATTAAAATTTTTTTTATTTGTTTCAGCTCAAAAGCCAAGGCGTTCATTTTGACAAGGAAGAACCGGTACCAGAGGTATACATTGATATATTTTTATATTACATATTCCATTTTTTTGAAGAAGGTAATATTATAAGAGGCTTATTAGTTCCTTTCACTCAAAAACGAATGAACATAATTTATTCTGAAAGTAATTTACTTTTCCATTAGGGAAACATCGAACCTACATCCAATATGCTCGTAGACAGTCGCACTCCTACTGAGCCACTGTAAACAAACTTATTATACTACGCTTACTATCTATAAGGTATTGTAAATTTTAAAAATTCGTAAAGCTACGTGGCATAACCTTTGAAAAGTTATATTATGTACCTTTAGGAACGTTTGAAGCATGCAAAGTCATTTTACGCACACTATTTGACGATCTACAATTTCATCACTAGGTTGTCTTTGACTATTCCGCAAAACATGGATGATTATAGAATACTATTAACATTTTTATTTTATTTCTTTCAGATTAAAAGCCAAACCGTTTTATCTGACAAGAAAAGAACAAAGTCGTCACGAAAAGTAGGCATACATGAATATTTTTTTATAATGTATATTGCATTTTTTAATCATTTAGTTCTTCCACAAAAAGTGAAAAAAAAATACTTATTTAGAAAACTTATAAAAGATAGTACATAGCGCGATTTCAAATCCCACTGCGTTGTATTTTTTAAACGTGTCTCCAGCACCTCTTGGAAACCATCCAAGCTCTGATCACTATAGCATCCATACGTTCTCATCAAGCTACGTCGAAATTCTTATGTGCTTGTTACAACTTATTTATGTTGTTAGCATCTCTGTAGGTAGATTATTAGAAATTTCCGCTACCCAAAATTAATTGCTTAAAATTATAGCTTAGCAAGAAAGAATACATTTTTATAGTGTTATTCCACACTTAGGAAAGAAAACTCGCGCCTCTTAGATTACATTTTTTTTTAAATATTGGTAAATGAAGAGCCCTGGTCTTGGTATAGGTCCCTCTGACTGCCCTGCTACGTGTGGGAGACAGCGAGAACAATAAATTTATTCTATTTTTCAGAAGACATTTAAATTAATGGGGAAATCCAATGTCGATGCCACTCCTCTTTGTAATTTTATGACAAAGGTATGTTTTAAGATATAATATGTTTCTTATATTTTATCGGCTCGAATTTAAATGAGACCGACCAAATCAATTAAAGACAGGGGAATTTAGTTATTCGAATACAATATCATACCAGGTCGCGTTATCAACATATTTTTTTTTTAATTTTAGAAGAAATTAGTAAATGTAGAAATTAGTAAATTTTTGAAGAAATCAGTATATGTATGGTATCAGTGGCACAAACGTGTGACTGTAAACGCAACGGTCGGGGGCTCGATTTTCTCCTGGGGGGAATGAACTATTTCATATTTTCATTTCCCGGTCCAGTAACTAAGCTAAGCAAAGTGGCGTTGAAACACAGCCTCGAGAATTCAGCGGAAATTGGGGAATGGAGTATCTTAATACTGGATTCCCTCTGCCTAACCTGCTATATGGGGAATACAGCACTCGATATCACACTATTTGTAACAAAATCTCAGAAAGAATAATATTTAAAATAATATTATAGTTTCAGAGAACGTACCCACATTCAGGCATTAAACCTACAACTTTCGCGTGAAGTAGTTCTATATTTAAAATAAAATTAACCTTCTTTACAGACATATCCCCCGAAAAGTCTACCCGATGAACATGGTAAACCTCAGTATATTTTAAACGATGATACAAACCCAACGTATACTTTTACCATGCAAATTTGCCAGGATAAAACCCCTATCATATGGTAAAGTGACTTACAAATATTCAAACATAACATCATATTTTCTAGTATTAAATATAGTCATTTGTATAAAATTGTAACTACTAACTAATTGTACTACAATTAAAGGGATCAACTGCATGCCATTTTGGCATTATTTTAAACTTGTAAACTTTACGAAAATATATAGCTGCAGTTACACATGCTGAATAAATTATTTGTTTATTAACATGCTTGAAACGAGCGTACTACACAAATTGACACATTTGCTTTTATTTAGCATACTTTTTTAAGAATGCTCGGATATAAGCGTGCTCTGGAAACTTTGATATTCGATATTTTATCTAACTCTCTGCCAGTGTTACAGCGCAGCTGGTGAAACATAGAAAACCATACCCTCTGTGGCCTTCTCTACAGAATTAAACAAAATCATCAGTTTGATTGCAATACAATGTATTATAAAACTTTTAACGAGAAAGAAAATAAGGCATACAAGAAATAAGGCATACGCACTCATTGTTCCGATATAAATTACAAATTTTAGAGTTTTTTCACCCAAAAGGGCCATTTTTGCTGTGATGTTGTGCACGTGCACCTTCGCGAGCATCTGATTAATATCAACATGCTAAATAAGCAAACATATTCACACGTGCTCAAAGCACGCCCCCTTTTCCACTAGCTGCTGATAGCATGCTTAAAAATCGAACGGCTGTCTGTCTGATTTTAGAGCAAGCTCGAAATTAGCATGCTCATTATTAGCACACTGCATGCTTTGACACACATGCTAATATGAGTAATTGCTCAATAATAGCATACTTTCGTCCTAGTAATGAACATATGTAACTGTAGCATATATGTGTTTTCTTGATAACACAATAATTACCGATCTTTATAAAATTGTATTGCAATGGTTCGGGGTAAGAGCGCGCAACGACTTAGCTGATGGTTCGCGCATTTGCACACGCACACTGCATGCATATAATCATTGTAAGAACAGCATCAACTAAGAACACGCCATCTTTATTCATAATACATGTATGAATAAGTAAGTTAGATTTCTAAGTAAAGTTTAAGTGAATATTGCTTATGTTTTTTATTATTACGTACACTTACACCGGGTCATGCGCGTTTCTAACGCTTTACGGTATTAATAATACCTAAAAATAAAATAAATAAAAGTTATGAACAAACCTCTTCTAATGGTCAAATTGTTAAGAAATAAACAGTCTTTCTAATTAACACAGTTTCTTTCCTGTCTATAAATATTTTTGAATCTATGACGTAACAAGTTTTAAGTCCACACTCTTTTCCTACACTACCTACTATTTATATTAATATGACCGTAACTTTTTATTAGAATAATTATTCTAATTTAAATATTTCACAACATACATATATTATCAAATATTACGCTAGGATTTTATACTCTCATTTCAAAAATACGATAGAATAAAATAATAATTTGTTTCTATTTCAGTGATAAGTCAATCGGCTCTGAATCCCCGTTCCCAACTGGCTATACTGGCGTATGTATACAGAGGTATATGTTACGGCGATTATATTATATCAATGAACAAAACAAAACTGCAATAGACTACTTTCAGATCCCAACAACCTGTGTTTGTGGGTTAAAGATAAATGATAAATAATTTAATTCTACCTTATTATTATTATGTGTTAATCTAATATTGAATAAATGTTTTGTTTTTATTTTTATTGTTTTATTCCATTACCTTTTCAATAGAAATTATGAAACATTTTCAAATTATTAAATAATTTAAAAATTAAGAGCTGATTTGAGAAGTTTGAGAATACAGTATATTTAATGAAAGTGACACAATATTTAATATTTTGTACCTGTAGGCACAGGGCTCCTGGGAGCCTAGTGTTAAGACACTTCACTCCCATTAACACACCTACATCGAAACTATTATTGTAAACTTTCCTCCATAAAAGGATTATTTCACACATTTTTTACACATTTTTGGACACATTTCATACCAATAGATTATAGAGTAAAAGATATTTTTTTTATTTTACACTTAAATATAATTTTATTTCTTTATTTAATCGAAGCGCCGCGCTTTACCTCACTGATTGTCAAATCGTTGCGCTTTACCTCGCTGATTGTCAAGGCAAAGCTTGGCATTGAGTTCTGGCACTCAACACGCAATGACTCCAGAATTGGGCGGAAAATGGGGAACACAGTGTCTTAACACTAGGTTCCTTATGCCTATCTTGCTGTATACGGGAAACAGCGTGAATTGTTTTTTTTTTTATTTTATCTAAAACTACAAATATAAATATAGTTAATTTAAATGTACAAATAAATTGTTTTTTTATATAAGACTAATCGCAACCTTTTTATAATTTAGTTTTTATCATTTTTATCATAAAGCGAGGGTTTCAGAATAACAAAATAAGAACAGTACAGCTAGCTGCTAGAAACATATATGGAGAAAACCTTTCGCTACAAAAAATTGATAACAATAAAAAAATATATTTATAAGAACATAAGAAGGGAATCGAAACCACAATAAGTAAAAGCTGCTCCACTAATGCACAATTCAAACGAATAAGAATATGACCTATATTGTCAATAAAGTGAGTGATCTGCAATTACTAGAAATTTAGTTCTAGTTATAAATAAGTATTTCAATATTTTATTTTTATTTATTTAAGGAAAAATAATGGAGGGCACTGACGTACCATGTAATGTACGTATAAAATATTTTAATTAGCAATAAAGTGTACTGAAAAACACCACGAGCGACTTATAGGGAAATCCTTATCAGTGACTATATTAAAACTAATAATAATTCCAATATATGAGGTATATAATATAAACTGTAGCTTCAGCATCCAGTATTTCAGTTGAAAACATGGCACGTACAGGAGAAGTTGTTGTGCTGTTTTGCTTAGTGAGTTAGAGCTTATTGATTTATAAACTAAATAAACGGTTTTTAATCAGTGAAATTTAATTTTACATATTGTATTATTATAATGTTATTAATAAATTAATTAATTTTTCAGTTTCCAGTTATGTGGACAAAGTCTTTTGAAAATGGTGAGTGTATTCGATTTGTTAGTTTTGTTATCTTCATATTTCAGCATATGAAGCCACGACATTTTTGCCTCTATTTAATGTCAAAAATTTTAAAGCTAGAGAGATATAAGTTTAAGCATTATATTGCAGGCTTAATAATATAATCTTTTGACAAACGTTGCCTAAACAGGCCACGAAAGAAAAATGTAAAAATTATCCCTAATGTGATTCAATGCACTATGTAAAAATAAAATAAAATAAATCAGCTTCACGCTGTATCCCGCACACAGCAGGGTAGTCAGAGGGAACCTAGTGTTAAGAAACTCCGTTCCCCACTTTCTGCCGAATTCTGGAGGAATTGAGGAATTGTTGAGTGGCAGAATTCAACGCCGCGCTTTGCCTCGACACCAGAGCGAGGAAATGGAAATAAAAAAGCACTATGTATTTATAGCATATACATTAAGTTTAGAATTAAACAATGTACCGCACAATTAGTGAGAATCAATTAGAAGATCATGGGAATCAAAATTAATTATTAGACTAACAGCATTTTTTTTTAAATATTTAGGAAGGAAATCAATCTCCGAAGAATGCCGGCTATACAAAATATGTGAACATGTTGATGACTATCCCGTAGAACTGGCAAGAAAGTTAATTACTGAGGTACATAATTATATTACATTTAAAATATATTTTTTATTTGTTTATACATATTTTAAAAATATATTTAAACATTTTGAGCGCTTAAAATTTCACTTTAGATCATTCCACAATTTAGTTACTGTCATAGCAAATCAATGCTCATAAAAATTTGTACAGTGGCTTGGAATTTTTAGAATGTGGAATAGCGGAAGCGCCTTGAGCTTAAAATAGAATTCAGATACGTGGTCATGTTTACACAGATTAAGTGAATCCAGGTTAATCCAGTCTGGATTTTTAATTATTAATCTAGAGGGTACCCTGACTAATAACGATATTCTTCGGCATAGGGGTCGCATACCCCTCTCTGGCTTAGGGGGACTCGAGCGGGATAGCCCGGGCTAGGCCGTCTACAGTACCCAGTAAAACCTCACGGTGCTCCTCCTCGACCGAAACAGGCCGGAGATACGGGAGCTAAGGTTTGCTCCATAAACCCTTCGGCGGGAGCCTGGGCACGTCTTGAAGTCAAGAGTGGTGGGTTATACTCGATGACCTACCAAAGTAACACGCGGCAACTTCCTGCGCGGCGCCCCTACTCGGGCGAGATGAGTTGGCGATCAGCTTCCCCAAGCTCCTCTGGCTGATTGGGGCGGAAGGCGGTAATCGAGGCAGATCGCCCTACACCCGTGGTCATAGTCTACCGTTTCAAGTACCACTCTCTAGTCGTGCCCGTACTTGAAACGGACTTTACGGTAGTACCTAGATGGACCGCTTTGCAACGTAGAATATTGACTCTTTAACTGGAACTGCTGAACACTTGGACTTATTACCCCAATAACCCTTCATGAACTACTTGAAATTTCCACCGCATTAAGAACGGGAAAGCGGTAAGACCTAACTATTTTGCAGGTGTGAAAGTCGTTGGGCTCTCTTGGTTTGCTTGAACACTGGAAAGATGAGTAGCCGCCACACCAGTGACGGCTCCGTTATATTATAGTTATAGGATCCTAGTTATAGGATCATTAAGCTTATAGAGTCATACCATGAAGCTCTTCGGGCGCATAATCAACCTCAAGCTCCGCTGAAAGTGTACTTTCTCTTAGTCTCAATATGGATTTCAGCCAGGATCGGATACTAAGGACACTATTTTTGTCCTATAAACATTGATGAAGGCAAAGAGAGAAAAAAAGGAACTCTGTTTGTGGCTTTTTCAGATCTGCAGGCGGTCCTTGACTGTGTTTCTCTTCAGTGCATCTGGTGCATCTGGCTTCAGGGCATTGCGATCCAAAGGGATCCCTGAGGCCTATATTGAGATTATCAGAGACATGTACCACGACTCCGCTTCTATGGTTAGGACTGCTGTTAGTGACACTAAATCTTCCCAGATTACTGTAGGGGTGCATCAGGGCTCAGCTTTTAGTCCGTTCTTATTCAATGTAGAGCTCGATATTGTTTCGGCTCACATCCTAGACCAGCTCCATGGTTGATTATCACGGAAATGAAGATGGTAAGTCCTTGACGCAGCGGCTTCAACAGCATCGCCTGAGACGAAGTGGTCACGTTGCGCACAAGCTAAGAACTATGGCAGATGCAAATGCCTTGCTATGTCTGTCCCTGGAGTGAAACCTTCCAGATGCTCAAGGAAGCGCTGGTTGGATGGAGTGCCAATGGTCTAACCACCGAGGACATTTCATCTTTAACGTCTTCGGTAGTAAATGTGTATATTCAACTATCGAGATCACAGCCGAGCTCCCGATAATTATAACCTGATATTTTATATGGTTAACCTTCAGACCAGACTAGGACCTATGAGATAAACGGTAAAATATAGGGATATATAGAAATATTTATTATTTGATTTTGTCACTAATGCAATCAGTACCGATAGCATTCGAAGAGATAGACAATATGTTCTTTTTAACGTAACACTCTGCGAAAAGATTAAAAAAGATTGGTGGAAAGTTATTATTTCTTCTTTCATGTTCTATTCAAACAAATGAATAATTTATTGAGTTTCGAAACGCCTTTGTTTTTTCATACGGTAAAGGAATAAGCAAGCATCCATTTCAACTTCCAATACATTAAACACACATTTTGTACAGTACGGTTAACAAGTCCTCACTTTGTGGCAGTCACTTTGTGACACACTTGTCGACAGTATCGTCCTAATACGATTTTTATAATACGATTTATTCTACATATAGGCAGGGTTGAATTCGTAACAATGTATGTAGATTGGGGGAACTGAACATCGCACTTTGCCTCTCAGAGCGGGAATGATAATAGTTTATTCTTCCGTTAGGGAACATCGGACCTACTTCCAACACGCATGCGAACAGTCGCAACCCCGCTGAGCCACGACGATAAAATAACCTTAAAGTTTTTTTTACGCACACTATTACGCAAAACATGGTTGATTATAGAATACTATTTACATTTTTATTTTATTTATTTCAGCTCAAAAGCCAAGGAGTCTTTTTTGACAAGGAAGAACCGGTATCAGAGGTAGGCATACTCGAATTATATTATATTCGATATAATTTGTATATAAAAACAATATATACTTTTTTTAATACGTAAAGCAAAAAAAACGTAATTTTATTATACCTAAAGATTTAAGTACTACTAAGGTTTACCAAATCATTTTGATATATGAAAAGAGATCTTTAAAGTATAATACCTACACTAAATCACAGAAAATCTTGGTTCGAACTGAAAAAAAAAATCTGTATAGTCCATATATTGAGAAAGGCTAATACCATATTATATCACGTTAATCATTTCGTTGTAACCGACTGCACTGGGTTTCTGAAGTACCTCCCGCACATACAATATGTCGTCAACAAAATTTTGTAACTAATAAAGGTATTCTATTTTTCAGATATTATTAGCATCTCGATCGAATTTCGAGGACGATGACACTCCTCTTTGTAAATATACGACAAAGGTATATTTTAAAATATATGTTGCTTATTTTTTATCGATTTGAATTGAAACTAGGCTGTCGTGGCGCAGTGAAATAGAGTCTGGCTGTAAATGCGACGGCTTGGTCCTATAAAAATAAAAATAAATTTAAAAAAATAAATTTAAAATCATTCCCTCCATAGGGGATGATTTTAAATTTATTTCCATTTCCCGGCACTAGCTGATAGAACAGTGAAAATTTGTCGGAAAATGGAAACCGGAGAGTTCAAATAGTGAAAATCTACGAGAATTCCGTTATACGAGTGCAACATTATACAGGCACGCACTTTACTTGTTGTTTTTATTTTGAAGAAATTAGGGTCTAATGACAGAAAACGTTCTATATCTAACAAATCTGACGAATGAATTTTTATTTCAGCTGCACGCTGCAGCTCACAAATAGCAGGGAAGACAGTGTTAAGGCACTCTGTTCCCCACTTTCTGCCAAATTATCAATCGGAACTCAACGCCGCGCTTTGCCTTGCTATCAGAGCGAAGAAAAGAAAATATAAATAAATGATATTTCATTTTCTCGAGCGGGAATCGAGCCCACAACCGTTGCGTTGACAGCCACATGCTTATTCCCCTGCGCCATTATTACAAGTAATTTTATGTTTAAAATAAAATTAGCTATCTCCCCAGTCATATCAACCGAAGAGCCTACCCGATGAACATGGTACACCTCAGAAAATTTTAAATGATGATACAAATCCAACGTATACTTTTACCATGCAAATTTGCCAGGACAAAAACCCTATCATATGGTAAAGTAACTTACAAATATTCTAACATAACATAGTATTTCTATAGTCTGTCAGTATATTTAAATATAATCATTTAAAATTGTAAATATGTACTTATTTTTAACATTTTTAAAGTGTTAGTACACACTTAGATAAGAAAAAAATTATTTAAGAAACTTACATAAAATTTTAACGTAGCGGGATTTGAACCCGCGCCTCCTGGAAAACGTCCAAAACGCCTTATATCTCTAATACTATGTATAGTAATATGCCTGCGACTTTTTTTGTTTGAACAAATATCCAAATTTAAATATTTCAAAATATACATATACTATCAAATCTTATGCCAGGATCTTGCTCTGTCCTCATTTCATTTGATAAAATAATTCTAAATAATTCTTTGTATTTCAGTAATAACTCAAACGGCTCTGAATCTCCATTCCCAATGGGCTATACTGGCGTATGTATACAGAGGTATATGTTACGGCGATTATATTATATAAATGAACAAAACAAAACTGCAATAGACTACTTTCAGATCCCAACAACCTGTGTTTGTGGGTTAAAGATAAATGATAAATAAAAATCTTTACCTAATTTATTATTACGTGTTAATCTACTGTTGAATAAATGTTTTGTTTTTATTTGTATTGTTTTATTCCATTACATATTATAATATGTTTTTAAATTTAAAAAAATCTTGAAATACAATTGGCATTAATAGTAGTAGGATACGTTACTCCAACTGAAGATTTTTCGCAAAAGAGAAGACACTAGTCAACAAACCTGCACCAGTGAATAAAAGGCTGGCAAACGCAAAGTGCGTATGCAATAGACAGGAGACATAAACCTATTTATCAAATGCACATATTATTATATTACTTATCTAGAGACACAAAATTCGTAATAATTTTGTTTCAAAGTATTGAATACCTTGAAACAAAATTTTATAATTTTGTTACACATACAGATATTTCTGCCTGTAGCAGAAAAATGGTTTGTGTAAGTTTAAAGATGTGGAATTTTAAGTAATAAACTTTTATTCGATTAAATTATCAAATATTTAAAGTTAGCTATTAAAAACTTGAACTTGAACAATGATGCTGCCATCTTACATTTTATCTACTTGAATGATTTTAAGATTTTTGCAAAAATTAAAAAAGATCTTCAAAGTTTTCTCAACATTACTACTCAATTTAGTCAGGATATAAATTGTCTTTTGGGACCGATAAAAAAAATCAGCTTCGTGCTGTATCCCGCACACAGCAGGGTAGGCAGAGGGAACCTAGTGTTAATACACTTCGTCCCTCACTTTCTGCTAAATTCTGGAGGCATTGCGTGTTGAGTGGCAGAACTCAATGCCGCGCTTTTGCCGTGACACCAGAGCGAATAAATGAAAATATAAACTTAAGTACATATTTCATCTCCTCGAGTGGGGATCGAACCCACAACCAATTGGTTTTACAGTCACACTTTTTGCCCCTGCGCCGCGAATGGCCTCTGGGACCGATAAATGTCAAATATTTCGTATTAGTAAATGCAAACTGGATAACTTTCTAAAATTTTTACAGAAATTAAAACAACAACAGTTTAATTTTTCTAATTAATGTTTTTTTCTTTTCAAGATTGCTAATTGATTATTTACATTTTTGAGACAATGGAATAACATAAGCTCTAATAAGATTACTTTAGAAATTAAATTAGAACTTACAGATTCGACTGATTCTTCTTATTAGTCATTAAAATTAATAATCACACATTGCTATTCCCATACACACGAAAAAAAAGAAATGATTTATTGCGTAACTACTAAGCTGGCTAGCTAGCTGGCCGGCCGGTCGTGGCGCAGGGGCACAAAGTGTGACTGTAAAATCGATCTCTGGTGTCGAGGCAAAGCGCGGCGTCGAGTTCCGCCACTCAGCACGCAATGCCTCCAGTAGTCGGCGGAAAGTGGGGAACGGAGTGTATTAACACTAGGTTCCCTCTGCCTACCCTGCTGTGTGCGGGATACAGCGTGAAGCTGATTTAATTTTTTTTTACTAACTAGCGTCTCGCTCGCAACTTCGTCCGCATGCACTACACAATTATTTACTATCGCATCTCATTTACTTTCGTGATCTAATTACTTTATCCATACATTGATAGCTAAAGTTGCAGCCAATTCAATAAAATATTTATTTTGTAACAATAGAACATAATTTTTTTCATTTGTGAACCGATTGTAATATAATATCACTAAATGTTTAATAAAGTCTTCCTAAATACAACAATGAAAACTGCATTGAAATCGATTAGACCGTTTCTGAGATAAGCGCGAACCAATGCACAGACATTAGACAACATTTTTAAAAATCATAGTTTTATGTTACATATAATATTGAAAAACTATCCAAGCAATACTCGATTGGTTTTATTTCTCTTTTGCTATGTTAACAGAAAAAGTGCGTGAAAGAAAAATACAAAAATCCTGACATCTAGTGGAAGCAACATGAAGTAACTTATCTTATAGAAATTATTTATTTTTTTTTTTTTGCTGCGCTACCTTTAAATAAAAATAATTTTAATGGTAAAAAAAATAAAAAAATAACTAACGTATTGTGTATTTATATTTAATTAAAATAATTCTTATTATTTAAGATTATCTGTTTTTTTGATTATGACGTTCTGAAAACGTTTGAAATTAAATAATATTAAAATAAAGATAAAAAAGATCGTGTGTATTTATTTTAGAATAAAATTAAAATAAAAATAAAAATTTTCAGCCTCCTTTTATTATTGTCAACTGTCATGTGTCAATATCAACAGAAAAAATATTTAGTTACCACTTAGGGATGAACAAGTGAATAAAATATATCGATAAATGTTGAATCGATATTTTTAAACTGTATCGATTATTATTGGATAAGTGAAAAGCGATGTATCGATATTTTTTGTAAAGGCATTATGGTATTTTATGAAGTTCAATTGATCCCAAAATATAAATACAAAAGTGGCATAGACAAGTGTCTGAAAATCAGATAATAGCAAAACGTAAGATTGATTATTTTTGTATGTGGTTTTTGACACTGCACGAACTAGTGGCCAATAATTAAAACTAATCCGAATGTCTATAAATAATTTTATGGTGCAAACGTGCCGACAATCAAGGTCGCTATCAATGGTTTTTGTTCTGATTTCATGCCCGTGAACGCTGGCATTGTTGCTTCTGCATATCATTGACATATTAGAGGATTCTTACGCACTTTGCTATGCAGATAATATCACAATGGACGCTGTATACCCTAGCAGTGCAAGTCTTTCTTATTAAAAAAGGCGAACCACTATCATAATAAACTAATGTCTTCAGTTTCCTTACGTGCAGAAAGAAACCTAGTTCAATTCAACGCCCAGATTACACAAGGTTGTGCGTTTACCACTAAGAAAACCCCATATGTCGTGTCACCAGTTTTCATCAAGAGCACTCCTCTAAAAGCCACGCCCAGTATGAACATATTGGGTCTAAGCGTATCGAGTGACTTTCAGTATCGTGATGATCTGGAAAGCAAGGCCAAATTAGCCTCGAAGAAACTGAAGGTCATAGGCAGAACAAAACAGTACTTAATACCAAAATAACGATTGGCCCTTTATAGAGCCTGAGTCTGGTGCATTCCAGGGGAGTGTTCTGGGGAACTACTTGAGCTGTTACATACTGCCTAATTTTCTAACCGCACAGTATGTCACAAGATCAAATACCATCTACACCGTGGTACTCCAATATTATGCGGTTTCGTAGGAACTTCCTTCTATGCGCCATTTAGCTGTGGAATAGCCTACCTGCAGCAGCGTTCTCAGGTTGATACGATATCGGTCCCTTTAAAAAGCGCGTCTGTCTCCATCATAAAATCCGCTAACGCACCTGTGAGCTACAGGTTCATGAAGTGTTCTCTGGTGTTACATGAAGTTGTGTACGCCCGTTTTCCTTGTTTTTTCCATAATAAAATGATCCAATATTTGAAATATTCTCTGCATATAACACAAGTAGTGTCGAGTATGACACTGACCAGTTAAGTTTCTTTTTCTTCGCGTCGTTAGCACAATTGTTTTTCGGAGATTTTAATATAGATCCATTAACAAATAACAAAAAACTAAACAATATATTATACATCACTTTTAAAGGAAGCCGGAGTTACAATTCTAAATAAGATCTTTAGGAAATACTCTACAAGAGATTCTGCGACACGAAAATCGATTCTGGATCATGTGAGCACAAATTTGAAGAGCGATCATTTCCATATGGCAATTATCGAACCAGCTACGTCAGATCATAAACAAATTTGTTTTGAAATAAAGAAATATGTATATATTTCTAACCTAAGAAAACTCAAACTAAATATGAAGCAATAGACTTTAATAAGTTATATAATATCATGACTAAAGAAGTGATGATAAACTCCAACGATAACGACTACACACAGTTGGAAAATACGATAAAATACAGGATAAATATGAGTAAAATTATCAAGACTAAAATCTTAAATCAACCGCAAAAGGACTGGATATGTAAGAAAATTATAGATGGAATAAACGAAAAAAACCGTATTTTTAACGAACTAAAGAGTAGATCAGAGGACGAAAAACTAAAGAAAGAATTTGAAAGAAACAAACGCCAACTAACCATACTAATTCAGAATACAAAAGATGACTACTACTTTAAAAAAATTATTAAATTAATGAACAAACCTAAGAAAATGTGGAAGTTACTCAACAAATTAGCTTGTAACAAAATTAAAGACAACTGCGTGCCTTCAAAATCAAAAATAAACAGTGTAGAAATCACTGATCATAAAGAAATTTGTGAGGAATTTAACAAATATTTTTCTACAATAGGACCCCTCTTGGCAGATAAAATACTAAAATCTTTTCACGATAATTCCAAATTAGCATTACCTAAAACAGTGACCAACTTACAACTCAAAAATTTAAAACCATGCAATTCTGATGAAATTCTTAATATAATTGGTAAACTCGACTCAAATTCCAGCTCCGGCCTTGATGGAGTAAATATTAAATCCATAAAACGCATAAGACATTTGATTATACACAGGCTTACAAATTGCTTTAATTATTTATTAAGTCAAGGTAAATTCCCGGATTCGTTAAAGATTGTTAAAGTGAACCCAATTTTTAAATCAGGCATTAAAATAAACCCTGAAAATTCTAGGCCGATCTCTATTTTACCCACTATCTCAAAAATATTAGAAAAAAATATATATAACTTGGAACAATATTTAAATAACATTAATTATATTATATTTTTGTACGTCAATATGGATTCAGGCCTAAAAGCAATACTTTGGCGGTAATGATTTACCTAACAACTAAAATAAAATCAAACATAGACGATGGAAAAATAGCCCTCGGTATATTTATTGACTTAAAGAAGGCTTCCGATACAGTAAGCCACAATCTACTCTTACAAAAATTAAAATGTCTTGGTTTGAACGGTAAGGCTCACCAAATGTTTAAATCTTACCTCGAAAATAGATATCAAGTAGTCAAAATCGATGACATTCAAAGTACCAAGCGTCCCGTTACGTGCGGAATTCCACGAGGCTCAATATAAGGACCTTTGTTGTTTTTAATATACATAAATAATATTCATGAAATAGGCTTGCATGGATATTTATCTTTGTACGTGGATGATACATGTCTGTTCTACTTTGGTTCCACTATAATCTACTAACAATTAATATATCAAAAACCTGTTACGTAATTTTTAAATCAATAAATAATATCATGTAGATAACTTAGTGTTACAACAAAAATCTTGTGAAAAATATTTAAATCTTCGAATTAATAGCAACCGAACTTGGAAAGTTCAAATCGAGCACATACGAAATAAATTGTCCTCCCTCACAGGCTCACTTCGACGTATCTCCCGGTGTATTCCGCGTCACTTACGTTATATTATTTACAATCCTTTAGTAAAGTCTAACCTGCTTTATTTAATAGAAATATGAGGAAATGCTGCTAAAACCAAAGTAGCTGATATCCAAATTTTACAGTACAAAATTATTAAAATACTTTTTCATTATAACTTTTTAACTCCTAATTCAATTTTATAAAGAAACCAATTTGATGACCCTTAAACAACTATATATAAACAGCACGTGCTTACTTATTAATAAATTATTAAACGACTCGATCCATACTAACTTAGCTTTTGTTAAATTGAAATTTACAACAAATCGTTCTTTGCGGTCGCGACGTGCGAGTTTATTGATTTTACCTAAAACCAGAAGACAGATTGGAAAAAAAATGTTTACCTATGAGGGGGCACGACTGTACAATAATTTACCGTCTACTTTAAGGAATATAAGCTCTTTTGATGCATTTAAAACACAACTATGTGAATACATAATTAAAAACTACCCACTCTAAAAAAAACAAATGTATCAAACGAATAAGCAATAAAAAAAGTGTTACTGTACTTGACTTATGTAAGATCGACAACTATTTTACTTTGTTAACCAATGTTTCCATGTAAGTGGCCCATGTCTTTAATGAAAATAAAAATATCTTTAACTTCAATTGTTGTAAATACTGACAGATTATACTAGGGTTTACTCGTATTAATAAATATATCGATTATGATGCTCGAAAATAAAAATTAATATCGATTATTTTTTATGATTAAAAATATCGAAGTTTATCGAATAGTTCATGAAAAAATATCGATATTTTGATACATCGATTAGAAGTCGATTACAGTACTGGCAATGGCAAATTGATGGCTGATCACAGTAAAGAAGAAGAACAACAACAACAACCAATTTTAAATATATATATTTTTAATTATATAAGAAAACAATAAAATAATAGAATCAGTAATCCTCCAAAAAATCGTATAGCATATAATGCTTAAAGTAAATAATTTTAAACATCTTCTTGCTTTGTACTTATCATTTTTAAGACCCACTGTTATAGTAGCACAGGCGAATATGTCGGGAAATGTAGATGCTGGTAAGAAATGTGTTTCATTTTTAAATGAGTGTAATTCATTTATATTTACAAAATAAATTAAATATAGTGTTATTCTTTCTGCGGTTTTATTGAAATTGTCTAATTTTCAATTCTTGGTTATCAGCGAATAGTTAAAATTGAAAAATTTGATTTAAAAATGTCTCTGCATAAATCTTTATCTATCTAATCGTCTTTCTTGGTTTATATCTTTAACGAAATAAATTTATTATATCCTTTTTTATTATTTCAGATAAATTTTCAGTGGCATATGTAACAGTGCCTAATGCCGAAGTGGGTAAAACAATTGGACATGGTTTAGTTAAAAATAAACTTGCAGCCTGTGTTAATATTGTTCCACAGGTCACATCTATATATGAGTGGAAAAATGAAATCATTGAAGATAGTGAGGTTTGTATAAGTTCCATCTGTATATAAGCTAGATATGAAGCAAAATAATAAATGAAATTCAATATAAAAAAGCAATTCTATTCTGTCCAGTAAATTTATCATTCCTTTTAAGTTTCATGCATGGAATAGCAACATTACAATACTTGCATATCTCTTTTGCTTCATCTTCTGTTGTTAACCTCTTCTGTATGAAATACATCCTTTATTCCTTCTTGCAGTAATGTTGAGAAGAAAATATTTTGTATTCCACGGATATTAACCATGCCTGTGTAAGGGATGTCGTTGCATGGTGAGGAGATAAGAGCAGTGTCTGAGAATTGCATTACCAATGTGGATTTAAGATCACTGCTCATCTTCACTGTCTACTTAACTAAATTGAAATAAAACTACTAGTGCCAGAGAGAGAGCGAGAGAGAGAGAGAGAGAGATGAAGTATTTTCTAGAAATGAATTTCAGCTATTTGAATAATTTTGTTGTTATAATCTCGGTCCTACTTCTATTGCATACAAACTAACTGTAAAATTATTCCTGGTCAATTTATTATTAAATTTAGGTTATCCTGTGTTCTTGAGTCTCCTAAATCATAATGATATCCTTTTAAAAAAGAGCTTCTTTTAACAACCACAACACACTATTCTGCATTTTACTATGCCTTCCTATATTATATTGTAAAATAATAATAATAAGCCCATAGGATAGCTTGTGGGAATCTAGTGTTAAGACAGTTCCATTCCCCACTTTCCTCTGAATTCAATTTGAGTGACAACTCTAAACTACATTTTGCCTCGTCAACAGAGCAAGTACATAAACTGAGTGGGAATTGAAACCACAACCAATATATTTACAAGTGCTTGTTTGTGCCACAAGTGATAAATATAAATTATTATTGTTATATTATGATGATATGTGGCTTTATTATATTATATCACTTTCACAATTAATTCAAAGGAGACAGTATTTCTTTAATATTTTTTTACTAAATAATAGAAATATATGTTAAAAATATAAGCAACCACATAGTTTATTAACTTGTCACTTAAAAAGTCATATCACTTACCTTACACATATTTGTAATTGATTAGGTAAAAGAGAATGTAAAATTTTATAAAACCAGTAAACAATTGCTTGAATATTAGATAGAACAAAAATGCATATAAATAAATCTAATCAAACCTTCAATATGGAAAATTATTTTAGAAAACAAAAAAAATATCTTAACTATGTCTATATGTATATGAGTTCTGACCATTCACATATGGAGCTAGTCAAATTTTTATAATTTCGTTTTTTTTAAGGTTTCCCTTTTTTTTATTGTATCCCGCATGTAGCAGGGCTACAACAACTTCAACAACTACAACTTAGGACTGAAGTAACCTAATGAAAAAGCACTCCGTTCTCCACCTTTCGCCGAATTGTCAAGACATTATATTTTGAATGGCTGAACTCAATGTCGCACTTGTCTTGTTGCCAGGGCAAAGAAATGAAAATATGAAATAATTAATTCCCTCTAGTGATCTTCGAACATACAACCGTCGCGTTTACAGCCACACGCTGCCTCTGCGCCAAATAGAAATAATAATAATATTTAAGAAAATATTGGTATGGTATGGTTCTTTGATCATGGAAAAATAATAATAGAAAATATTATAATTATTTCTATGTATTATTAAAGTATTTTATTGCAGTGGTCGTGACGCAGGGGCACCAGGGTGTAACTTAACAGTTGTGGCTTTGATCCCCACTCAACGCCTTAAAAAATGCAGTGGAAAGTGGAGAGCAGAGTGTCTTAACATTATGTTCCTCCTGCCTCGCCCTGTGCGGGATTCAGCGTGAACCTGATCTAATTTTTCCCGACTGCTAAGGAAGGGTTATAAATTTAAATATTTTGTTTAAAGGCCTTACTGATGATCAAAACAAGAACATCACTCGTCGACAAGCTGACAGAATTTGTACGTTCAAACCATCCATACGAAGTGTGCGAGGTCATTTCTTTGCCCATAAAAAATGGCAACCCACCATATTTGAAATGGATCGAAGATACGCTGCCTGAAAATTAAATAAGTTTATATGTATGTTAAGTTCTCTTTCTTTTTATTGTTGTTGATAGAAGTATATTAAGTATTATTGTTAATAGTAGAAATTAATGGTAAATGGTAGTTAATTAGTTTTTAAATTATTTTAGTTAGAAAAAATACTTTAGATTACTTTTTTACTACAAATTAAGAATAAATTAAGTTGTAATAAAAGACTAGCAATCGAACCCTTGATAAAAATTGCCAAAAAAAAATTTGGCATTCCATATTCACATAAAATAATGTATTAAGTAAAAATAAATAAAATATTAAATTTATCTATGTATTTATGCATAATATATAATAAATATATGTATTTTGGGGGGTTCGATTCCCACTGGAGGAAGTGAATTATTTTTTATCTCATCACTCTGGTAACAAGGCAAAGCGCAGTGTTGAGTTCCGCCCTTCAACAATGCCGCAAAAATCAGGCGGTCCATCGGTTTATTGCTGCCTTTGTTTTGAATTTAAAAAATATATCTTAATTTTTTTTAAAAAGGTAGTGTGTTGACTCTAAGAACCCTCCCTCTGCCTGTCTTGCCATATACAGGAGATACGAAAAAATATGTGCATATAAATATATGTGTATAAGTATATTAAAGTCTATTAAGATATATTTTTAGTTTGGTTAGTTTAGTTTTAAAAATATATGTAAGCTGATATGTAAAAATTTGAAGTATTATTTAGGTAATTAAATCAAAATAAAATGTTGTATCTTGTTTTATTTATATTATTTAAATATTTAGAGGCCTGCCGGCCGGCACAAGGTGTGCTTGTAAACCGATTGGTTGTGGGTTCGATCCCTACTTGAGGAAATGAAATATTTATTTACATTTGTATTTTCATTTCTTCGCCCTGGTGTCGGGGCAAAGCGCGGCGTTGAATTTCGCCACTCAACACAAGTTGAGCAATTGCCAATTGAGCAATGCCTCCAGATTTCGGCGGAAAGTGGGAAACTGAGTGTCTTAACACTAGGTTCCCTCTGCCTACCCTGCTGTGTGCGGGATACAGCGTGAAGCTGATTTATTTTTATTTGTTTAAATATTTAGAGGCCTGTCGTGGCGCAGGGGCACAAGCGGGTGACTGTAAGCGAGTAAAAAGTCTAAAGTGGGAAACGAAAATGTTTTAATAGGAACGGAGTGTTTTAACACTAGGTTTTCTGCCTACCCTATTAAAAATATATTGACAGTCGGAAATTGTCTGAATGAAAATGTTCGCATGTAACGGTTGTAGGTTCGTTACACTGAGGGGGATCTATTTTTATTATTTTTATTTGTCCCAGATTGATAAGACAAAACGTGGCGTTGAGCTCTGCAAACTTTACATGCATTGTCAAAAAAAAATCGTTAGTAGGGACATAGTATAAATTACTGAGGTACCGTAAAAAAACTAATCTACTTTTCAGTTAATTTCATTCATAAAGTCATTTCAACACAAATCTTCTCCAATGTCAAATTAAATAAAAGCACACGAAAAAGAAAGCAGGTAAAAAATACAAGATCGAGTTTAATTTTTGTCATCGCGTATTGCATTTTGCAGGGTAGACAGAGAAAACTTGTTTTTGACTTCGAATTATTATGTTCAAAATTTTACAAACTACTTTATTATTTTGACTAACTAAACACAAGTATTTTTTCGGCTTAATGTATCGTATCGTTAAAATAGCCATATATAGTATTTACTTAAAATATATATAATATCAAGTCTTTTTTAAAGAAAAATAGAATATAATTGAAAGAAGATTTCATCGATATAAAAATATTGTTTATTTATATTATTGAAAGTAAATATGGCAATATAAATGAACTTGAATTTTGGCAAATCGTATGAAACTAGTTAAAGTAATTTTATATTCTGTATCGCATTATAACACTCGCTTAATAATCAATACAGATAGTAGACGAGTCCGAATTTCGTTCACGTAACATACAATAGAGCCATGTCCCATTTCGCGTTTCCGTAGACGTCTACGAGTTTCGTAGCGCACAGTGACGCACGCAGAGGGCGTCAGTCACGCGAAACCGAAATCATTGACCTCTCTAAAACCTCCGCATTCCCTACAAAATATTCTGAACGCCACAACAAATACACGTTATTTTTGTGGCAACACCGAGCCGTAGTCTGCTCGGGTCCATCGAAGCGGTAGTGTCAACCACAGCGGTAGTGAGTCTCTCAGCTCCGCGTTCTGTTGAAATGTCCATCTGCATTGGTGCAGTGAGGAGCTGAAGCCAGGTGCCCCTGGTGACCTAGAGGCGAGGTGAGCGAGAGGGCCAGGCGACGGTGGCAGCGGCGGTAGGGCGCAGCAGGGCCAGCATGGGCGGGCGGTAGCGGGGCTCGCGGGCGCAGGCGCGGATCGATCGCGCACAGCGGGCCGCGCTCAGTCGCGCGCGGGCAGCGTGCGAGCGCGCGCGTCGCACGTGCACGACGCGCCTGTCTGGATGCCTCGCGCCCTGGAATGGCTTCGTCCGAGGAAGGGACGACGACCGCGCCGTCTGAACCAGAATGCCTCAGTGTCAGAAAATGGTGGTGCTTCCTCCTATCCTCGATCTTCACGTTCCTCGCGGGCTTTCTCGTGGTGTTGTTATGGCGCGCGTGCGCGTTCGTTTGCTGCCGCAAGGAGCCGGAGCTCTCGCCCAACGACCCCAAGCAGAAGGAGCAGAAGGCGGCCCGACAAGGGAAACAAGAGTTCGAAGGCACCTTCATGACCGAGGCCAAGGACTGGGCCGGCGAACTCATCTCCGGCCAGACCACCACCGGACGAATACTGGTAAGTATTTATCATCTGTTTTCCACATACCGTTGAGCTATCCTCGACTGATAAGTGGCAAATAGTAATCATATCCCTCGATTTTACATGAAAATCCTAGCAAAATCGAAATAAAACCATAGAAAATGATACATACTAATAATCCCATTACACTATAAATTTGAGTACCTGTCGCTCATAGCATCATACTTGCACACAATCGATTTTACAACCAGAATAGAATAATACAGTTAATATATTATGTATAAATTGAAACGTCAGCTAACTAACCATGCGCTACACCTTGTCAAAAATCCATAGTGAAATTCTAACATACATACGTATCAAATCACACATTAAATCAATAAACATTTCTATTTATTTGATAGTAATAGAATTTTATTATCAAATCTCCGTGATCTCACATGAGCTGTCTTCGACCTACCCACTCGATACTCACTTGTTATAATGGCAGTGACCTAAGATTGACCCACTTTATTTTGGACGAAAACATTTTCACGTTCACAAATTCTCATTTGTATTGATTGAAGGAAGGGATTTAAAAGGACTCGCAGACAACATTTGTTTCAATGACTGAAGTCCGGTTAATATTAAAGATTTTTCTACAAATTAAGTTACTACGATTGATAAATTTAAGAATATATATTATATAATTAGAGGAGAACGATTCGACATAATTTGCAATTTTGTGACGTCATCCTGTAAGCATTGGGTGACACAATGTGATAGACACTCATCTCTCAGATTCAGATTTTGTAGGATTAATGTTTAAAAAAATAAACATTAATCCTACAAAATCTGAATCTTATAAAATCTACTAAAATAAATTACTCATACAAAATCGTCTAACAATATGATATATCTCAACTTCTAGTATATTGAAATTGAATGTGTGACGATGTGGCTTTTGTCTTTAAATAAAACGTAATGGCAGGTCATTAAAATAACGTTTTACGAAATATACATTGATCTAAGTAGAATTTTATTGATATGGATATTAATGGTTTGATAGTTGAACGTATAAATGATACGTCTAAAATAATCGTCTAATGAATTACAATACCTATAAAACGAGTTAGGAATTCCAAATCATTTGGAATAAATAAGTTTATTTAAAGTTCAATTCTTCACTTGGCTTACCTTTGCTACATGTCCAAAAAACCTAGTGTCAAGACATTCCGTTCTCCCGTTTTCGACCGAATTCGAGACATTGCGTGTTGAGCGGCGGAAGTCAACACCGCGTTTTGTCTTGTCCAGATCCCCATCTATCATCCATCTGGTGTACAATCAGACGCTGTCCCAATGTGCCACGATGGCGCTCTTTAAAATGTGCCTGTATAGGCATAAAATTATTTGTACATTTCTTTTACTTCAAAATATGTGGTTAAATATTTGGATACTACATACTACCTACTATATCCTATATATACATATAGCTATATATATATCAATAGTGCTCAGTCAGCGCTTCTCCTAATTTATTGTTTATAAATTATTTTAATTAAATTCACTTCATTCTATGTTACGATTGCATCTTGCTTTCCAAATTTATTCTACAGTTTTATTCTATTAATACAATAGTTGTTCTGAATAATTTGATATTGCTTTTCTTATTATTACATTTGAAGTTGTAGGTATATATATTTTTTTTAAAATAAATATAAATTTACTTTTCATCCACGCCACTGTCTTATTTATACTCCGATGCTATCCCACTTCACCACCATAAAAAATTGACGATGGACCTCAACAATTTATTTACATAACATTATTCATATATCAATATCTATCTATATACACAATAGATAAAAAAAATAAATTACTATAACTTGACCGTAAGTATGATAAATCACGTATTTATTAAATCGTTTAGTTGAGGCCAGTCGTGGCGCAGGGGTACAAGCGTGCGACTGTAAATGCGATTGGTTGTGAGTTCGATTCCCGCTCGAGGAGATTAAATAAAATAAAATAATTAAATTGTATTCTGGTGTATAGGCAAAGCGCGGCATTGAGTTTCGTCAATCCGCAAATAAGCTCCCGAATTCAGCGGAAAGCGGGGAACGGAGTGTCTTAACATCAGGTTCCCTCTGCCTACCCTGCTGTGTGCGGGATACAGCGTGAAGCTGATAATAATAATAACGTGCACATAATGTCAATAAAATGGAAATATGCATATTTATCGGTTACTTATGGTACTGTACTTACTATGACTTACAATTGATTACGTTTTTAAATATTATAGTGACTTTATCTTCTATGCGTCCGACTTGCATGAGAATTAACTGCCTACATATTATTAATATTGTATATTATATCACTAATTATTTTAATAATTTATATTGATTATTATACATAAAGAAATACTCAACACGCAATGCCTCCAGAACTTGGCGGAAAGTGGGGAACGGAGTGTCTTAACACTACGTTCCCTCTGCCTACCCTGCTGTGTGCGGGATACAGCGTGAAGCTGATTTAATTTCTTAAATATAAATATTCCTAAAGTAAGATTTGATTTTGTAAGTATAAGTGAAATTTCCTACACTAAAAAACATAGACAAACTTACGTGATTGTAGATTCTTAAGAGGTGAATACTGGAATAATGGCTGTCATAATATAAAATATCTGTAATCATATATCGAGCTTCATATAACAATGCAAATGAAATTAATTTTATAATCCATTACCCATTTTTATATTTCAATACCTATAATATTTATATATTAATAAAAGTTAACGGAACGGAGTGTCTTAACACTAGGTTCCCTCTGCCTACCCTGCTGTGTGCGGGATACAGCGTGAAGCTGATTTAATTTTTAAATTTTTAATTAATAAAAGTTTTAATAAGTCCAAAATATAAATTTAATTTCAATTGTTATATGATTTTTTGTTTGGCAAGACGAGTTTGACTATTCCAGGCCTGAATGGTGTACAACATTATAAAATACGGAAGAAATGGAGAGGTCTCTTCGTTTTGAGGCCCAACAATGGGACAGTACAGGCTAGAATAATAATATGTAGTTTTCACTCTCGTATATATTTTAAGTACAATTGGTACCGCGCACACGCCTACGCATCCGCATACAAATAAAAACAGTCCAGGCCACGCCTTCCACATATAAAACGGCTAGAAGTCAGGGATACCTCCAATTTTATGTACGTCTGAAAGGTTTTATAAGTTAGCCAGGTTTCTTATTTTGGTAAGGTACTTTAGTCGTTCCATAAAAACTGGGACACTAAATAATAAAACTTTTTCTTGTTGGTATTGTTTAGGCAAACATTTTGTTGGCAAAATAGTAGTAAGTAGTTGTTACTTCATTATCTTCTTTATTTTGCACGAATTTTGTCTAAGTGAGCGCTAGGGAGGTTCTAACGGTCATATTTTGTGCAACCAGATTAAAACACCTATAGTATAAGTCGTATATCAATATTATTATTTTTTTCGTATCAATACATGTTTCTTGATATAACAGAACAGCAATTTATACTGATTTATTGATATTTTCTTATAAACGAAAGTGGTTAACAAACATCTACAAAAATATCAAGTTTATCAGTAGTTTTTTGTGGTTAAATATGTTAAAAAAATAATAATAATATTTACATTTGAAATATCCTGTAAAGCTTTTGATTCCATATTCTACGTATTCGGTAATAAAAAGAGAAAAAAATAAACATTCCTTTTTTTAAACATTCCTTTGTGTCTTATCCACACAACGTGACATTGGCGAAGTGGTATGTGCTCGACTGTCACGTTCGGTACGCCATAATAAAAAAAAAGAAAAAAAAACATTGAACAGACCTGAATTAAAATCTATAACCGTCATCTGCAACTGATTGCATACGATAGTCGTAAAGAGGAATCAATATTAATTGTTTTCGGAATATAAATTAAATCTTTATTGCACAATGTGGCTTATACTTAGTGATTAAAATGAATTATGGTTGGTGGTTATGGCGATTTAGAATGCAATTTCGGACATATTGGCGTTAAGTTCCGCCACTCATCGTCTTGAATTCGGTGGAAAGTAGGGAACGGAGTGTCTTAACACTTGGTTTCCTCTGCCTATCACCGCTGCGTGCGCGATATTGCATGAAGCTGATTTAAATTGGGTAAATTGAATAAATATCGATTTCCAAAGTCAGCAAATAGATGTTTTTTAACTTTTTAGTACGTTTCTTGTAATAAGGCTGAGTTGTAAATGTAAATATGTAAGAAAATGAATAGATTGCTTAGGTTACGACACAATAATATGGTATTATCGAGCTAGTCTAGTGATGGAGCCAGGACCTGAATAGTGTTACTAGTAGACCACTTGAGCTTAAGCTCAAATAACTTATAGTTCCGAATACATTACATATACATAGTACATTACATACAAAAAACGTGGCTTTTTTTAATGAAGTATATAATTATTTAGGAATGTAGTCCAAAACCAGTGTGTAATTAAAGTTGAATAAGAAAAAGTAATAAAGATTATTATATTTAATTGAATGTTATTATTAGCAAAACTCGGAAAGTGATAACTTTTTTATACGAAATATTTAAGTAATTAATCGTAAAGTACTTATACGATAAAATTAAACATTATATTTTATTTGACAAACAAGTTTTGTTTTTTCTCTTTTAGATTTAATTAATAATATGCCCAGAAATATTCTGAGACTTTTTTAAATTAGAACTGGTGTGTTAAGTCATTATGCATAATAAATAGCTTCCATGAAAATTCATTATAAATAAGATAATAAGATTTTATGAATATATTCGTAGCTTTATATCGACCATTGCTTTGAAATATCAATTAGAATATTTTCATACCTTTTGTGATTTTATTGTACCGTACTATAGCATAAAATCTAATTATAGAAGAAAGTCCAACATTTCACGTAAAAATAATTGATCATGTACATAGTTGTTACACATCAGGCAAACTATACATTGCATACTTTATTTTTATTTTTTTAGCTTCACAATATATCCCGAAGAAGAAACCTGGGCACCTAGTGTTAAGGCACTCCATTTCCATTTAGGTACTTCCGTCGGCCACTCCGCCGAATTCTGGTGGCTTTGCGTGTTGACTGGCGGAACTTAGCGCCGTGCTTAGTCTCGTTACTAACGCGCTTAAATATTTTATGATATTTGGAAATACCGCAGTTTTAGATAAAACTGAAACTGTTTTTTTTTGGGCATCTTTTCTAACTGAAACGCTCTTGCTTATAATTTAAGAATTATACAAATGTTATTCTCTTTATTTCAAATTGTTTTTATTTACATATAACAATACTGTAGTAAAAGTAAAAAAATGTCTAAATCAGGATTGACGAATCGTTTACAAAAAAAATATTTATTAAAATTATATCTACACAATTCGGATACATCAAAGCGAGCGTACAACAAAAATTGTCAATAGTAGCTAAAAATCCCGAAAATTCGACCACGCCTAACTTACATAGAGCGGCTGAGCTAACAAGACCCAGCGCCGACAGCACGCGACGCGTAATGGACCCTGACCTGATTCCGTTATCGATGTACCCCTAGTTCAAGTACGTTCGCTTTCTCCCATTGAAGCGATGCGGCTATGAGCGTGGCAATAAGCCCTTTTCACTGGGAAGTTTCTTATTTTCTTTTACTTTACTGGCTTATTCTGTTTTCACAACTATTTGTGTTTGTTTGTCATTGAATGTGTCTACGTGAGTTGGATATAATATACTGGGTATATTCTTCGACTTCACCTTTTGTGTAAATGGGGTATGTTGAGAAAACTAGAGATGCATCACTATGTTCACAACATTCCGTCAACTTTAAATAAGTACATTGGGTTTCTTGCTTCTTTGGTGTAACCTCACTTCGCACTTTATTTAAACAAACTGTTATAAGTTTCCTTCAGTAGTAAATAAAAATAATGTCTATTTTATTACAAAAAATCAAAATAATTCAAAGCTCTGTTTAAAGCACCAAGCTTAGGCTCGAGTCTCGCGAGGAGTCCTTACCGCCGATTTCATCTTTGCAAGGAGCCACATAGTGCTTGCACAATCTCAAAATTATGAAAAATGATTGATTGACTATATAGATTATATAATGATTTTTATGGCAAAAGCCGCATAATAAAAGAATTATAGGTTGTATGCGGGCGAAGCCGCGAGTGGGCCGCTAGTATCTATAGATATTATAAGCTTGTATTTCGTGCTTGCTATCAATATTCTTTACCCTTGGCTTAATTATACACATATCATTTGACAAAAAATATTCACATATATTGTGTTCGAAGGTCGTCTAGTCTAATATGTTTTTATCTTAAACTTCTTATCGTTGTAAAATACACAACTTACTTTATGTTTATACAAACTTCGGCCTTTTTAGGGTTCCGTGCCAAATAAAGGAACTCTTATGGAATCACTTTGTTGTCCGTTCGTCTGTCTGTCTGTCAAGAGCCATTATCTCATTATGTTTTACTTATATGAAGGATTTTAAAATCAAATGTGAAGCTTAAAAGTTAACTTAAACTTGTCTTTACACTATGTCCTTAGTTCCCTCTGCCTAGCCTGCTATGTGCGGGATACAATATGAAGCAAAAGAGTTTCAACGTAACTATAAGAACATAACTGTCTAGAACGTTTAGTCGGTTTCCAAGAAGCACGGGTTCGAGTTCTATTAAGTTCAGATATTTATTTAAAATTGTCCACGAATTTTAAACCTGCATACGTTATATTTAGTAAAATATTAATAAATATTGATACGAGTATACAATACCAAATTATATTAACAATATTGCATGCAAATAGTTTCCAAATTGACATTCCTTATTGATCATTCAAGGTAACATTTTTTGTGATAATGAATCATCGGTGGCTTCTTGATCCTTGTTCGACGAGACTTACCAAATGCAACTTAATACTATATACACAGTTTTATTGTCATGTGTTTTTTGTTAGTTAAATAAAAAGTACTCAATTCGAGTAAATCCAATTATAGTATAATTCGTTTTTGAAATAATATATTTAAATCCGTAGTCCCAATTGAGGCAAGTCGTGGCGCAGCGGCACGAAGTGTGACTGTAAAACCGACTGGTTGTGGGTTCGATCCCTCGAGAAGATGAAATATTTACTTAAATTTATATTTCCATTTCTTTGCTCTGGTGTCGATGCAAAGCGCGACGTTGAGTTTTGCCACTCAACACCCAATGCCCCCAGAATTCGGCGGAAAGTGGGGAACGGAGTGTCTCAACACTAGGTTCCCTCTGCCTATCCTGCTGTGTGCGAAATACAGCGTGAAGCTCATTATTGATTTATTTTTATATTTAAATCATAGTAAGAATTTTATGATGCCTTTTTCTTTTTTTATCGGCCTCCATTCTACTATGAATTATTAAGACAATGTTTTTAAAAAAGAACTATATACAGTACCTAACTAACAATGAAACTGTGTTAGAATCAATAATGAAAACAGCCTTTTGATCCGTAACGAACGCTGTTGTCGTTAGTTAGCCAGTTCACTGTTAATTTGGATGGTTATATTTCCACGAATTGATTTCTAACTGAATTAAACTTTACTTAATCGATCTATGTTATTTTTTCAGTACGAAAGAGCTTCTTATAAAGAATTAATTACAATATGAATAGCATAATTTTCAGTTATCTTAAATTTAATAATTTGACTGTTCACATATTTTAATTTTGTTTTTATTGATATTTAAGTATTGATATTGATGGTTTTGGGCGCATAGCAAGAATCTAAGAATACTTAACCTACTATATTAGTAACGACTGTTATTAATGAGCTAAATAAATCTAAACGCTCAATAAACATAAGACAACATCTGACAAAAAAGTACAGAAAACTTGTGCTAATAAGTTCATATTTTTAGGAGATACAACGGTACAAAGTAACGAACACATAGATACAAACACAAATATAAAGCTAGGGATCATTTACATAATATAATATAGGATAGGAAATAAAATAGTAATTTCATTATTTGGACTGAAAGTGAGAAGTACAAACATAAAAAATCCTAATAGCTAGCTAACCTTTAAAAACTCAAGGAAGGAGCTGAACTGGACTGAACATAATAAAACGAATGGTTCCTGTAATTACGACTAGTGATCCGTTACAAAGCTTAATAAGCATAAAGGACTGCGAGTTTAACTTTTATATCCCATAAAAAATACGACTTGTAGACGTATGTATTTAAATAAAAAAAATCTTAGTAAATTTTGTTGATTATATTAAATTTAATAGGTATATTAAAAACTTATGTGTTTGGAAATTAATTTATGTAAATTTTTTATTAATAAACACTTAATGTTAAGGGAAGATTACTAATACACAATAATGGCCGTATTTAAAACAGTTAAGCTGTTTCTGAGATTACCGTGTATAAACAGATAAACTTAGAAAAATTTTAAAAATCGTTGTTTGGGATATATTTTGACCTTTTGCTTTGATAAATGCCTTCAGTAATAAATTTTATCTTCTTTTCAGAGACGGCGATCAATTACGTTTATATATACGATTACATTTATATGAAGGTATAGATTTTTATTAAGTAAAATTCATAAACTTATTGTTTATTTATTACATTAAATAAATATTCCTTAGGAATATCACATACGTTCTTTATTCTTATCTAATACTTAACTCTCACTATAACAAAAATACCTGTATAATGAATAATAAAAACAAAAAAAATGGAACGGTTACATTATTTTTTATTAAAATCCCATATATGTCGCGTGATCAGTTTATATTTAAATAGGCGTATAATATTTTTGTATAAGCATTGTTGTTTAGTTGTTTCTTTATTGAAATCAATAAAGGTTAGTCCATATACCCAGGCTAGTACGCTTTATTGTTTTTATTTTATTTTTATACATCTTTTACAATTTATAGGATATACAAATGGAAGTTAGTCTATATTCTAATAACTGTAATGGAAAAATCGATGTCATAATTAATATATTTATTAAATATACCTAATATGTATCCACATTTTAAAATATCGAGAGGCCATTTGTGGCGCACAAAGTGTGACTGTAAAATCTGGTTGTGGGTTCGATCCCCACTCAAAGAAGTGAAATATTTATTTATATTTTCATTTCTTCGCTCTCGAGGCAAAGTGCGGCGTTGAGTTTCGCCACTTGGCACGCAATGCCTCTAGAATTCGGCGGAAAGTGGGAAACGGATTGTGCGGGATACAGCGTGAATCTAATTTTTTTTTTTTAATTTTTAATTTTATTTTAAAATTATAATAATGGTATCTTTAAATGTATAACTATATATGTAACTTTACTCGTTATTATAATATAATATAATTTCTATATAAAAAAAAATGTTATAAAACACTTACAGAAGCAGTTCAAGTTGTACAGCTATTATTTTAAATTCCAGAAATGGATACTGACATTGAAAATTTTAAAGATTACAATCTAGTTTTAAAGTGTAGGTTTTAGTTCAGTACTTCCTTAATTAAATTTTTCTGATATGTTAAATAAAAAATAATTAGTTTGCTTCTAAGTACTAAGCAGATAATCTAACAAGAGAAAACATATGTATAGACCTATCTATGTATATTTTAAGATTTTTTGCCTTCACGCTGTATCGCAGGTAGACAGAGGGAACCTAGGAAATTGATGTTGAGGCACTCCCTACACTCCTATTGAGTGGCCGAACTCAACGCTGCCCTTTGCCTCATTACCAGAGCGAGAAAATGAAAATATTAAATATTTAATTTCCGCGAGTAAAAATAAATGGGAAGAACAGATAACCTGTCGCGTTTAAAATCACACACGTTTGCCACGACTGTCCTTTTAATAGATGTATTGCAATATTATCCTAAGCTATGTTAAAACCCACAATCTTTGGTCTCAGTCAGCCACATGGCTACCACACAATAGCTTTAACATATATGATATATTGTAACTGACCTATATCCGACCTAATTAGTGCCAATGCATTTCTAGTCTAGTCCCGTAAGTTTCCGGCCACTATGTTAGAATGAATATCAATTTATTGTAGAAATAGACGAAACTAATTCTATTGGATAACTTAATTTTATCATCATTTTTTTGATTTTCGCTTAAATACGAAAGTGTTCAGCTTATTCTTGTTAGTTTTATCGAGTAATATTACTAGTAGTAAATACTACTCCGTTTTCCAGTAGACTTACTAGTAATACTAGTACTACTATACCAGTATAAATATTTATAATTTATATTTCACTTTGCGAGCAATTGAACGTACCGATTTGTATCCACTTTTGTTGGATACTGTCCAACCGTTGTAGCCAATTAAGCTATACGTTCACATCTTGCCTCGCCGAAATCACAATACGGCTGTTACTACTTCTGTTGTCAACACCTTTGTAGGAATATTTTTACCCAAATATTGCTTGTTACAAAGAATTATCATTTAGCAAAGGCGAATGCTACCCAATAAATCATTATCCTATTTTATGTAGGTATATCGTAAAATATCACAGAAACGACATACTTGAAAACATGTCCAACTCAGCTGATATATGACACGAGAATGAAAGAAAAATTTAATTAAAAAATAGTGAATAACCAGTCATTGAAATTACTTTTAAAAATACCCTTTTCAGGCTTTACCAGTCTCTCAAGCTATTACATTTTATGAAATATAAAACCAATTCTATTTAAACAAAAACAATCACTCTAAATGACAATTATATAATTGATTCGAAGTCAATCTAAATCTGTACCAGGGGTAACTGTATAGAATATTCTAGAAACACCCGAAACGATTTCTGAAATCAAATATAGAATTAAACATTTATGCCAAAGGTTCTATTTTGCGATTTGACCTTTCCAAGTGGATCATTCTATTTCCGTGGATGTCGTTTCGGGCCCGATTTTCCGAATGTTCTATAGTAAGTCGAGCTAGAGCTTTTAGACATAGCTACAGCTTAAGACCTCAAGGAATACTAAGGCACTTTATTCTTCTGTGGCACTTTATTCTGTCTTGGAAAATCGAATAGAATTGTTTATGGGTTGTAAGGAATTTTGTTTATGTTAAGTAAAGATATTGTAACAGTTTATTTTTTGTATAACATATTTTGTACTCTTTTTTTGTTATGTTATATTTTTGTTAAAATTATTCTTATTTTAGCGTGTTTAATAACAACTAGAGACACAATTGATGCGCAAAACTTTTTGTTTCACATTAAAACTATAATATTGGCAATTTTTCATCATAAATATGAAACAGAGCCAATGATACTGACGTTATATGCTCATTAACAAGACGTAGTACTTTAAACTGCGATGTCTTCGCAGACTTCAACAAATGTTTTCCATAATACCAGGAAACGGAACCAAGTGCGCATTATTAAACATTTTTTTTTTCAACTTCATGCTGTATGTCGCATGTTACTGGGTAGGCAGAGGGAGTCTAGTGTTTAGTCACTCCGCTCTCCACTCTCCGCTGAATTCTGGAAGCATTGCATGTTGAGTGGCGAAACTTGGACACGAAGAAATGGAAATATTAAATATTTCATTTCGTCAGGTGGGAATCGAACCCACAACCTGTCAAGTTGACAGTCCCCTTCGCCACGAATGACCTCTCAAACAGATATTAAAGATCATTTCTACATCACTCAGTTTTTAATTATTGACTGAATTAAATTAATCGATTTTAGAATAAAGTACTGATTGCTCTGCATTGAAAAAAAATCTTAATAAATCTTATAATTATAAATTAAATAAATATATATTATTTGCATGAAATAATAAATCTTAGGAAATAAAAATACTTTTTAGAAAACATATAAAAATTTTGACGTAGCGGGGTCTAAACCCGCCTAGCCTAATTATTATATGCTTGTTACAACTTATTTATGTTGAGTGCTTGGAGGGTTTCTAAGAGGCGCGGGTTCAAATCCCACCACGATGAAGTGTTTATACGTTTTCTAAAAAGTATTTTTCTTTCTTAAGTGTGGACTTACGCTTTAAAATTGTTAAAAATAATAAATCTTAGTAAATTGAGTTTGGCCTAAAGATATTTTTTACATAAAGTCTCTCACGCGTTAGAGGCAACTTATAGTAAAAACACCATTCAGTATTTAATAATTTTAATATACAATAAAATATATTAAAATGAAGGCTTTTTATGAAAAAATTATGTAGAATTATTATGGTTACTAGCAATACGCTCCCGGCTTCGCCCGCGAATGGATGTGACTTGAATATTTTTTTTAATAAAAAAGATCTGTTGTCCTTTCTATTACGTTTAAGAATATGTATACAAAGTTTCATAATAATCGATTGAGTAGTTTTGAGTAGAGGCCGGTCGTGGCGCAGCGGCACGAGGTGTGACTCCAAAATCGACTGGTTGTGGGTTCGATTCCCACTCGAGGAGATGAAATATTTACTTAAATTTATATTTCCATTTCTTCGCTCTGGTGTCGAGGTTAAGCGCGGCGTTGAGTTCTGCCCCTCAACACGCAATGCCTCCAGAATTCGGCAGAAAGCGGGGAACGGAGTGTCTTAACACTAGGTTCCCTCTGCCTACCCTGCTGTGTGCGGGATACAGCGTGAAGCTGATTTGATTTTATTTTTTTTTGAGTAGTTTTGGCTTGAAAGCGTAACAAGCAAACTTACATTCACATTTAAAATATTAATATGATATTTAAACGTGCTCTATATACAGTAGACTATATATAGAGCACGTTTGAAAAGAACTCATATTTCGTCATGAACAAATGGTTTAATTCGCAACGCCCGAATGAAAACCGACGCTTTAGTAAAAGTAGTCCATCTCAGAAACCACCTGAGACTAGGCATAATACACTATGTATGAATTAAGATGTGGTATTGAAATTTTCAAGAATTAAATTGTATTTTTAAGCGTTTTGTGCATTTTTTATTTTTTGTTCAAATGAATTGATGTTGAGGGTTGAGGTACCATGTGTCTTTTTACAAACCATATTTTTAACACAAAAAAAAAAGATTAAGGTGATTGGCAGTCCCATAAACAAATTAACATAGTTATGACCTGTATTATATAATATAAGTAAGAACAATTTCATTATCTAACAAAGATAAGCATAAAAATAGCAAAAGCTAGATTCACTTTTAGTATAGGCATTAAGATAAGTACCAACAGCTGATATATAACCTACTTCCAGGCGATTGCTTTAGCCGCCACTTCCAATTTCCCTTTGGACAACGGCTCGATAGATTGAACGCCCATAATAACTTTCATGTAATTTATATCAGGACTATTGAAGACCCAATTTTTGTCTTGTGGTCTATTACGTGAACAAAAAAGTTTTTTTTTAATGAAACTATAGGTACCTACCACTACAGAAACTTTCTCCGTACTCTTTATTATCTTAACGTTATATCTAATTTAATTATCGTATATATGTATTAGGACCTTGAATAAGTTGCTGCTGTTTTTTGAAAGATGGCGTTGCGGCACTCTGTGGATGGAATTTCGTACGGTAACGAATCACCAAAGTAGTATTATATGTAACCTCAAATTATAGTAGAATAGTGTTTACTACAGTGTGAACTACATATTTATTTTCCCTTTGTGAAAATGTGTACTTTTGTGCCAAATAAAGTGTTTTTGCGGGGAATTTTATTGCACTGCTTTATTCAGAAAAAATCTGCAGCAGAAGCACACAGAATTCTCGTTGAGACAATGCTTTGTCGAATACAACGTGCAGAGACTGGTTTAGGCGCTTCAAAAGTAATGATTTTGACCTTGAAGACAAAGAGCGTTCTGGAGCACCGACAAAATTTGAAGACAGAATTGGAGGCATTGCTTGAAGAAGATCCATGTCAGACGTTAGTAGAGCTCGGGAAAACGTTACAAGTAGATGCGTCAACAGTTTCAAAACGTTTAAAAGCGTTAGGAATGATCCAAAAGCAAGGGCATTGGGTGCCGTATGAGTTGAAGCCGAGAGACGTAGAACGACGTTTTCTCATGTGTGAATTGTTGCTTCAACGGCAAAAGAGAAAAGGTTTTCTGCACCGTATCGTCACTGGGGATGAAAAGTGGATTCACTACGACAATCCAAAGCGAAAAAAATCGTGGGGCATGCCGGGTCACGCATCAACATCGTCGCCAAAACCAAATATCCATGGTTCTAAGCTTCTTCTCTGCATTTGGTGGGATCAGCAGGGCGTAATTTATTATGAGCTGCTTAAACCTAATGAAACTATCACGGGAGCTCGCTATCGACTTCAGTTGATGCGTTTGAGTCGCGCTCTGAAAGAAAAGCGGCCACTATACGAGCAGAGACACGACAAAGTGATTTTATTACATGATAATGCTCGGCCACATGTGGCAAAACCAGTCAAAACTTACCTGGAAACACTTCAATGGGAAGTTCTACCCCACCCGCCGTATTCACCGGACATAGCCCCCTCCGATTACCACTTGTTTCGGTCGATGGCGCACGGTTTAAGCGAGCAGCGCTTCCATTCTTTTGAAGAAGCCGAAAAATGGCTTGATTCCTGGATTGCCTCGAAAGATGAGTCGTTTTTCCGACAGGGGATTCAATTGCTACCAGAGAGATGGGAGAAAGTGGTCTCTAATGATGGACAATACTTTGAGTAATGTCATTGTAAGCATTATATTTTAAATTATTTTTTTTTAAGCAAAAAAAAAAACATATTATATACGACGATAACGATAACTTATTCAAGGACCTAATATATTGATAACATTATTATTTATATACACAATTAATACTTATCATAAGAAAATATAATTTTTATCGTTTTTTATATAAATTAAAGTAAAGCAATAAGGTAGATTTATTTGTATTTGTCTCATGTTAAGTAACTAAAGTTAACTGGAAGACTTTTTTTCTAGCTGGCATATGCCTATGAGTTAATGTTTGTTTTATTTCATTTGGTTCATAAATAAGCATGATAATAAGAGAAATAAAAAGTAGTTTGTTCGACTAAATCATTGTAATATAACAGCTGTTTTATTTAATTGCCTCAAATTTTAATGTTGATTGTATCCTAATAATATTATCATTTTAAAGACAATTTCTTAAAATATTATTAGGACACGTAAGTAACTCAGATTACAAAATAAATAATTATATAGTTCAAGCGGGCGAAGCCGCGAGCGGGTCTCTAGTATAATATATAATTTTAAACATTTACAATATTACGACGTACGTCAATTGAGATATTTCAAAACACTCCATGTGAGTTAACTTAAACATCCATTTGAATATTTTAAAACTGCAAAGCCTGTGACCTATTTCTATCCTTTTATGTAACTGGCATATCGATCTAGCAGTAGAAGCTGTATAATGTCCACGCTATCCGGAGGAAACACCACTTGAATGTAACAGTGAGAAAAGAGCAACGTTTCAGCATTACTATTGCACAATATAAGAAAAAAATATAATTTAAATTTCTATTGATTTTAATTAAAATTTGAATCCGGCACTGAAGAGCAAATCCGGATAATAGAAGGATCTATGGCCATTTCCTGTAAATAGATAAATTTTATTAATCCCTTACTTATATTTTAGGCCTGTTAGTTATATTCCTTGTCTAAAATATATATTTTCGTTATATCTCTTACTTATTAATAGAGCACACATTAATAATGTGTGCTCTATTAATAAGTAAGAGATATAAAAAGAAGTTGCGCTTAAATCTAAGGTCCTTACAATCGTTCCAAGATTGGTTTTAAACGATATTTTAAAATTGTTAACCGCAATTAGTTAGAGGAAAGTCGTGGCACGGGGCAGGAGCGTGTTACTGTAAACACGACAAGTTGTGGGTTTGGTTTGTCAAATGAAGTATTTATTATTTTAATTTCTGCGCTCTGATGTTAAAGCAAAACGCGGCGTTGAATTTTGCCACTCAATACGTGATGCCTCCAGAATTCGGCGGAAAGTGGGAGCGGGGTGACATATAGGAGTGTCTAGACTCCCTCTGCCTACCCTGCTACAGGCCTACAAGCGGCTGTATCTGAAAAATAATGTATTATACTAATTCTTAAATTCTTATAATTTAAAAATCTAAAGACAGTAGCTTGTTAATGACTTCATTAAAGACTTGCGCATAAACGATACAGTTTTCAGCTTTTAATAGTGATGTAGCAGATGACGTAAGCATCATAATTAGCTTACATTCATTCATATATAGTTACAACCGTAATGATAGATTTTTTGTTTTTTTTACGTGAAATTATCTCTTGTCATATTTTTTTAAAATCTAATCTTGCTACCTATATTGCTATGCGGGATAGACAAAGAGCTTTTCTTTCAAATTCGAGACTTCGCATGATGAAAGAAGAAACTCAACACCTCAATTTATTTATCGTAACTAATTATTTTCACGAGTGGGACTCAAACCCATAATCATCACTTTTACAACCAGACAGTGCCCTCTTGGTCTCCTATATTTAATTATCAAAACTATCATTCGTAACAAAACAAATGTAATGTAAAACGATTATTCAAAGTAATCTTTTAAAGAAAACAAAACAAAACATAAGACTAGTTTCCTGTGGATATCATCGTTTTAATGATTTTTCACATAAAATACCTAAGCATTTTTTTTCAGTGCCTTTAAATTTCGCTCTTAATATTTTATTAAAGAACAGTTCAGTACACAAGAAGTAATTTATCTTTAATATTTAATAAAATTAAATAGTTTGATTAATTAAATATATTTAATTTATTCCTTCTGGTGTCGAGGTAAACCTAGGCGTTGAGCTCCACCACACAACACGCACTGCCTCTAGAATACGTAAACGGCGGAAAATGGGGAACGGATTATCCTCACACTAGGTTCCATTTTCCTTCCCTGCTGTGTGCGGGATACAGTGAGAAACTGAAAAAAAATGCAATATTTAATTCAGTTGCAGATAAATCACTAAAGGTACTAAATTTAAACCATCAATTCAACCAATTCACATGAGAAATGTACAATAGAATAGATAATAGATACACTGTAAACTGTTCTGTAATACTCAGTTTACAAGATGAAAACGTAAGACAAGGCTGTAGCGGGCCTAATCTCTAAATAGGTCAATGGGTGGAGTCCTATCGATTGCCGCCACTTGTGCGGTTCGCAGGAAAGCTTTTACTCTACGTTTCAAGTCAATGGCGAATGCTCGTGTTTTTTTTATTCTTATTTAATAAATATTGTTATTGTATTTTTACGTTTATTGTTAATTTTCGTTTCGTCATGATTATTATTTTTATGATTTAAATTGTTCATTTAAGATTATATTAAGAAAATCTTATAAGATCGATGTAAGAATCCTGTCCAATTCGATTTGTTCTCCTTTTTTAGGCATTAAGTATATCTTATTATATAGGTATAATCTAATCAGAATCGAGGATTCAAACAAAAATAATTTATAAATGATAATAATATGTGCAAATTATACTTAAATTATTGTTTATATTTATTATATAGGAGTAACTATTTATTATATAGTATACTTCCTTAGCCTGATTATGTACAACCAGAAAATCAGAATAGCGCCCTGTCATTTTCAAATTATATACCTAGTAAATAAAGATGATGCCATATTGCATAGTGATAAAAAGATGGACGGAGGTAAAAATGTCATATCACAGATAAAAAAACGAACAGATAAATAGTAAATCGCAAAACGATTTACTGTCCTCCTTTTTCAGTAATTTAAAACGATTGCGTGTCCATTCTCTATAAAATATTCATAGAACCGCAGAAATACCTACAAAGAGGTGAAGCATTTATGCTTTTTCAGCGTAGATTCGCCTTAGATATATTATGTATGTGGTTACGTAAGACTTTTTGCCGCTTCGGACTTATCGTGGCTTTAAGATATAGGAATACTTAGAACGAACTCGATGTTATGCAACTAGGACCTAAGAGAAAACCACTAGATATTCCAATAAAATTTGAATAATATTAGTGCATTTGGGCAAGTGTTTGAATAAGCGCGGTGTTTGTTGATTCTTTTCTCAGTAAGGTAAATTAATTTTCTCAGTAAGGTAAATGAATTTTACTTTTCGAATCTCATATAAAAAGACTTTGTGTTTCAAGTATTTATTAGTTTTTTTTTTACCTCCCTGACATGATGAGAAACAGGTGTGAAGGTAAAGAGTAAAATAAATTGTTTCTTTAATGACCACTCATTTTCAATCATCTATTAAATAAGATTTTGATCAGTAGTGAGTGTACTCTTTTCGATTGAGTGTTTATAATGTTGCTCTGCGGAAATGTGGGTTGATAAATGTAACATTGGAGCATTTTAATGAAGTTATCTCTAGATATCTCTATTTATAATCGTTTATTTATAACTCTTAAGAGAATATTATTGTATTTTTTTTGTTTAAACAGTGATGAATTGCTTATTAAATATATACATAAACCAATATACATAACCAATGAGGCTAGTTGTGGCGCGGGGGCACAAAGTGTGACTGTAAAATCGACTTGTTGTGGGTTCGATCCCCACTCGATGAGATGAAATATTTACTTAAATTTATATTTCCATTTCTTCGCTCTGGTGTCGACAAGCGCGGCGTTGAGTTCTGCCACTCAACACGCAATGCCCCCAGAATTCGGCAGAAAGTGGGGAACGGAGTGTCTTAACATTAGGTTCCTTCTGCCTACCCTGCACTGTACTGGATACAGCGTGAAGCTGATATTTATGATATATGACATGGTATAAACTAGTCCTGGCTGTTCAGTGCAATAGCGTCTAACTGTAGCTGGAATGTGGAAAATGGAATGTCTCTACACTGTGCTTTTTAGGGTTCCGTACCTTTTAAGGAAAAAAGGAAATTCGATAAGATCACTTTGTTGTCCGTCTATCTGTCAAGAGCTGTCTCAGAAACGCTTGGAGATATTGAGTTGAAATTCAAATCATACTCAGATCAACGGCCCCATGATTTTCTGAAAAAAATATATTTTTACGTTTACTTAAAAAAAGATATGGCAAAAAACGCTTATTTCGACACTATAAAGGGAATCAAAATTAATAGGGTACTTTCGATTGACCTAGAATTATGAAATTGGCAACTAGCATCTACAGGTAGTACCAGATCAGGAAAAATAAAAACGGAAAAATAGCCTTTAAAGGAGGGCAAATTTGATATTAAATCCGCTAGTTCAAGTGAGGTATCAGATGAAAGGGCTCTGGCTAAGCTTAGCTTGAATAGCAGAAAAAGCTTGAGACATCAAATTTTTGTACGGAACTCTATGTGGGGAGCCCGACTCGTGCTTGTTTTAAGTGATATTAAGATGTAATACGTTGATACCATCATTCGTAAAAGTTTTCATAAAATGGAGAAGTACTACATAAATATATACCAAATTATACTATTTGCATATGCAAATGTCTTTTTGCCCGCTCATGCATATTTTAGTGTGTTTCATTTACACTTCTTATTTCGGCCCACTTTAGTCAAAATTGTAAATTCATATATTACATTTTTCAACTGCCTTCTGTGTTCTATTTTTATTTTTCTGTACAAATACCAAAATACAATATTTATACAATTTTTTATTTATTTCAACTATTATTCACACAAAAAAAAAATATTTTGTGAAAATTTTAACTTATATTATTTATTATTTAAGCTAACAGTTTGAATGTAATATAAGGTTTAATATGATTCTTTAATTTTATTTTTTTTGCTTCACGCTCTATCCCGCATATATCAGGATGTAGTGGCAATACAATACAGTATGTTACAGTAAAAAATAAACGTAAAACGCATTCAACTGAATTGTACGTAGGCACTCAAATTTTCTCGTACATTATGAAAAGCTGCATTTCAACATCAATATAATGAAACATCCGGGAAGTGATTGCTGTGATATCGGAACTCTAGTTACTTCATGTAATTCCTAGCAGCACCTACATATCGATATACGTGAGCCTTTTCTTGGTATGGTTTTTTCGGTATATACGATATATTTACTTTACATTATAAAATATAACGTAATTTAGATTTTTGCGTTTAATGGATATTCTTATATTAAAACGGATTAGAAACCCGAAACTTGAGATTTTTTTTCATACTATTAAATAGTGCTTATTTTTTTTCCCCTTCATACTGTATGTATCCTACATTTTGCAGGGTAGCACTTTCCACCGAATTTTTGAGGCACTTGATTTGTGTTGAACTTGAGTGGTGGAACTTAACGCCACGCTTTTGCCTACTTATTTTGCATTGCTTATCCAAAATTTTAATTTGCTGTGTTTTAAGTTATATTAATTACTTAATTACTATGGACTAAATATTTTCTTTTAATTTTTTTTAATAATATTTATAACAAAAAGTGCCGCTCAGTAACAGGAATTGAAAAAAAAACCGTTAAAAATAGATAGTAGGTACGTTCCATGTCGTCATACAAAAGTTATACGGAATACAATAGGATCGAGTAACTGAATGTGAAGTTCTGAGTTTATTGTTATATCATATATATATTTTTATCTGTATTGTTTTTGTGTAGAAAAGGTAGTACGTCAATATTATTATAATCTGCTTAATGATTCTTATGTGGAATATGAACGAGTTGTTTTATTGCTTAATGTCGTTTATTACAATAGCAACATTTGAAAACGCTTTTATTTGGCACAGTTTCGGTTTTTAATATAAAGTCGTCATGCGTGCGGTAGGAAAACGTCTTAGTAGGAAGATTTTGCAAATCTACCCGAAAATTGTTACTAAGTGTATTAATTGATCTCGAAGGAAAGCTCATATAGTAAATTAGGCAGACAATCTAATGTCAAATCACTTCGTTCTCCACTTACTGCTGATTTAAAAACATATCTAATTATTTCCCCAAATGGAACTCTAAACCAACATATGTACTGTCGGACACTGTCCTACTAAACCCCGATGGCGTCTAATAATTAATAATACTTAAAAATATTTCAACATTAAATTTTAATATAAATTTATCAAACGGCGTCACATTTTAAATTTAAGTACAATATTTCTGTATAAAATAAATATTGTAGTGAGTAGACAATGTACGTCATAGTTGTACGTTTGGCAGAATACACTTCTCCCTTGGCCATCCGCCATATGAGCTGTCCCCGTATCCACTCGTATTAAATATAAAATGTTTTGTTTTGAATTATAATCACAGATTTGAACACGTGATCCCTCCAGCGCCCACGTTTTGATTCATATGTTTATTTTAAAAATATTTAGGTGCTCTTGTGAGATTTGATTGCTGTTTTTTTATTAGGATTGGTGATTCATTTTAAAGAGATAAAATAATATTAATAAAACAGAAATAATTCACAAAATTGAAATTACGCCGCTAAAAGCGTAAAATTTTAATTTTACCCTTCACTAGCGGTCACATATTTTTAAAGTGCGTTCTTAACTTTTGTAAAATATATATATGTTAAAAATCGGTAAAATCGATTATTTTTCCCTATCAATATTGACCAGATATCAACTCTGATTTACCATTCGAATCCAATATCAGCTGCTAGCAAAAAGCTAGGTACCTATATCAAATCACAGTCCTGTCACTGAAAAATCAAAAATAAATTCTCCTCTCAACTCCCATGTATTCCCGGTGGCTTTCATGTTGATGAATTAATGGCTCGAGTCGCTCTGAAATTACTCCATTACGGCACTCAGGCTACGGTGTAAACAAATTACTTGCGGGGCCTTTGTAAGCCTCCTGACTAGGTTGTAAGTATTTTATAATTAATACCATTGTTCTGGTAAATTATAAAGGAATAATATATTATTTAAAGACGTACATATAAATTTAAAAGTGCGCACGTATTGTAGAAATGCTATCGTAGTTAATTGAGGTATAGATGCTAATTTATTTTATGACACTGTAAACCACGCACACAGCAGGGTAGAAAGAGGAAACCTAATGCACACAGCAGGGTAGAAAGAGGAAACCTAATGCACACAGCAGGGTAGAAAGAGGAAACCTAGTGTGAGAGTGTTAAGACTTTCCGCTCCCCATTTTCCACCAAATTCTAGGTAGGTAGGGATTGCATGTTGAGTGGTAAAACTTTGCCTCGACACTAGAGCGAAGAAAATGAAAATATAAATTTAAGTACATATTTCATTTTCTCGAGTGGGGATCGAACCAGTCGCGATTACAGTCATACTCGTACTTACTGTGCGTCACGACTGGGCTCCACTGTTATTATAAAAATTGACATTTTAAAAATTTAAAGAAAATGTAGCCTATGTAGAACTTACGTTTCTTATGTACTTTCGTACTCTAAATTAGATCTGGTCTGGATGGTCTTAATATTAATATTATATGTTAAGTTAAATGACATAATTTTTTTTTTAATAATTCTCTATTTAGAATCTATACATTTTATGGGTATATCATCACGTGTATTGTATTAGTTCGCCTAGTCGTACCTACGTATCGGCAGCGTGACGCTGTTATTTTGAATCAAGAAACCGTTTTATGATATTTAAGACAGACACGCAAATAAAGCTTACAACCTTAAAGCATTTTACATTTAGCTTTTAATATTGTGCCATCCTGGCGTGTTTGAAGTCTTTGACTGTGCACGCGATGATTATAGGTTCAATCTACACTCTTTTTGTATTGAAAATTTAGATTAGTTTTTATCATCTGTTTTGACAAAACGCAGCGTTTGTTTAAAGCAGTAAGTAATCTGCAATATCTCTAAAAGTGGCAGATAACAGAAAGCGCAGTGCCCTAACCCTAAGTACTCTCTGACTAAATTTATGTTAAGTTAAGAGGGAACTTAATACTCAGACACTCCGTTCCCCTCTTTACCATAAGTGGCGGAACTAAACACCGCGCTTTGCCTCGACACCAGAGCAAATAAATAAAAAAAAATAATCATTTTGTTTCGTCGAGTGGACAATAAAATGATTAATATTTTGTTTTATATCTGGAATGTATATTGTAAGTATTGTATAGTTGTATATCTTATAATAAACAAATACAGTTATAATGCAATACTTTTTGTACCGTTCTGCATTCTGTTACAGCAGGTTCTTTATTATTAATAGCCTGTAAGAGATAGCTTTTAGCGATAACACCGCTATTGCACATTTGTCTTATGAGTACTGTCTTTGTATGTTCAAATTTGTTATCTATTTTTTTTAACAGCACACACCAGGGTAGGCAGAGGGAACCCAGTGTTAAGATACTCGGTTCCCCACTTTAAGCCGAATTCTGGAGGCAATGCGTGTTGAGTGGCAAAACTCAACGCCGCGCTTTGTTTTATTTAAATTTACATTTCTAATATAAATTTAAATATTTCATTTCCTCGACTGAGGATCGAACCCACAACCTGTCTCGCTAACAGTCACACTTGCCCCCTATGCCACGGCTTTCCTCTCAATTTAAATTATAGACGTGCAATAAAGTATTATTATTATTTTTAAGAAGAAAACAATATATTATAAAAAACATATTCATACATTCTAAGCAGCCCCACGCTGTCTCAGCCCCAGGGGCATATTGATGAATTAATGGTTTAACTCGCGTGAAATTACTCCGCTCGGTTAATGCGGTGTAAGCGAATTATTTGCTGAGCTGCTTTGATTAATTTCTGCATACCAGTGCCGAGGTAATATAACACGTTATTTCTAACGTTACTGAAACCACTTGTTTGTTTTGAATGGCTCTAAGTTTATAGAACTTTTTTTGAATTTATTTATTTTTTTTAGACGTGGAGTTATTGTGTGTTTTATTTTTTACTAGCGACCCACGAGCGGCTTCGCCCGCTTAAATTTATTATTTATATTATAGCTAAATTACACAAAATATTTACATGAATAATAGTCTATGTTTTCAACGTAATAGTTGTGGGTTCGATTCCTAATCGGGAAAATGATATATTTAATATTTTCATTTCCTAGCTCTGGAAACAAGGCAAAGCGCAGCGTTGAGTTCCGCCACTCAACTCATAGTGGTTTAAAATGGCAAAAAAGTCTCTTAACTAGTTCTCGCACTTCCCTCTTACGCTGTGTGCGGAATACAGCATGAGGCTAAAAATAATAAAGTTAATGAATGATGTAATGTCATGTGACACTCCATTTAACCAATGAATACCGTTTAAATTGGCGAATAATATTTTATATTGAATACCTGTAACTTTAATATATAATCTTAAAATTGATGTCAGTCCACGAATATAGGAACTAATTTGTTGCGTTATTTATTCATACATAACAAGACGGACTTCTTCACTGTCAATAAAATAAAAATAAATAAATCAGCTTCACGCTGTATCCCGCACACAGCAGGGTAGGCAGAGGAAACCTAATGTAAGACACTCCGTTCCCCACTTTCTGCCGAATTCTGGAGGCATTGCGTGTTAAGTGGCAGAACTCAACGCCGCGCTTTACCTCGACACCAGAGCGAATAAATGGAAATATAAATTTAAGTAAATATTTCATCTCCTCGAGTGGGGATCGAACCCACAACCAGTCGGTTTTACAGTCACACTTTGTGCCGCTGCGCCACAACTGGCCTCTAAGATAAGAAAATAAACACAATATTGTCGTATCTATAAGGCATTAGAATAAACAATTGCGCACATTGCACAAGTGCGCAATTGAAAAACGTGTTTTATATCTATTTGTTATTTCAAAATTAATGGTTAGATATGTTGATTGAGATTTTATTTATATTTACTCATTAGATATTCATTTATATTCAAATCGTGTTCAATAGATACGCAGTTCAAGATTTGCTCGCAGAATATTGAATAAATACTTAGCACTTCTAGAATCTTTCCGTAACGTATGAACTCGTGCATATTGTACATATAATATAGCCTCTTTGTTAATCTCATTTGAAGAATTTAATACATGGGAATATTTTGTTTTTATTACCTTTTTTTAATAAAAACTGGTTAAGGGTGACACGGACTCGCACACCGAGGATTCCGTTCCGTTTAACCAATTTCAGGATTGTAGGTCTACTGGAAGTACATCCATACCTATATTATAAATTCGAAAGTAACTCTGTCTGTCTGTCTGTCTGTGCCGCAATCAGGGCCAAACCGCTAATTCAATTGTAATAAAATACTCATACAGAGATACTTGAGGGTCTTCGGATGAACATAGGTTACTTTTTTTTCTTACATTTGTAATATTGTCGATATATACTAATATATTAAAATATTTTTCAATTTGACAGGCAATTTATTCCGCCATGTTAATAACAACCGACCGTTGCTAAGCAACGGTTTGCAAAGTTTATTTGTTGTTATAAGCAAACGTCACCCAAAATGAGCTTGCTTAACGCATACATGGCGTGCGCCGACTCAACCTTATGAGATACATAAAAATAATGTTTTACAAAAATATTGTCTTTTAAATAATGTTTAAAAAAGTCCGCGATACACATACCATATTTATCTCTGAAGCTTGAGCAAAGTAACACAGTAACAACAAGTAACCATTTTAATTAATTTACTTTATATTTATCGGGTTTTTGTTGTATGTATTTTCTATAATTTGATATTGATCCTTATGAAAATGAATATAATAGTCACTTTTAGCATTTCATCTAGATTGAAATTATAGTTCACTGTATAACATTCTAATAAATAATTAAGGAGATGTCACTGATTCGAAATAACCTAGCATACGACCGGCATAGTATGACCGACGCGAACGGGCAGATGACTTTGACGGTTTTGTAAATTTTCATACATTTTCGAACTACTGTTAATTTTTATGTAATTATTTGCTGTTTATAATTAATTTATACTTTTCTTTGGTTCTTCGCTTATTCGAGGAGCAGATTAGTTAGATTTTCATAAATTTCTTGGTGTGGTGTAAGTTGCGGCCCTGCGCGGCATCGGTGTAATATTATATAAGTATTAAGGAGAGAATTGTTGGTTATTTCATCTTGGTTGGATGGTTATCTATACCGTTGTTATACACTTAATAAATTGTGGTTTTAGTTTTCTGGGATTTTATTTGATATTGCTCGCAAAACTTATCATATTTAATGTAAAAAGGACTTTAGTTATTTCATATAGTATCTATGTACGCGCGCAAGGAAAACGTGTAAAAAGATACTATATGAAATAACTAAAGTCCTTTCTACATTAAATATGAGA